>JACCGJ010003203.1:0-37464 GCA_013407085.1 Atriophallophorus winterbourni
ACAATGGTGTTGGTCGAGGATTTGAGTTCCACCCGAATCGGAGGATATGCACTGCTGATGAGCTCTAATAAGAGCGAAACTCGAGTCCAGTGCTTCCATTATGGACCATCGTGATCAACCTTGTGAATAGTTCGATAGGCTTGGCACGGTTTACTAGTCACAAATTTAGATGAAGTTGAAATTTATCATAAACTAAATAGGTATAAAATTACTGATGCTTCGAACGTTCTGTATCAAGTCATCTATCGTATCATATTTGTTCCTTACGACTACATCAACATGATATTCACCAGATAATTGTTGAAAATTCGTGTAGACGAATAAACTCATTTTCTTCTTTTATTCTAGATGGCATTGAATGTTGACACCACATTTGCACCGTATGTGAAGCACACGCTTACCGATGTTTTTAAACTAGCCGTTGCAGTGCAGCAGACACTGTTACCAATGGTTCAGTGTCATGCACTGTGTCGTATCGATTTGTGATGCCGCTGTAAAAGAGGTCAAGCCATGATAGTGTGTGAACTGGTTGAAACCTTGAGATCTTGAATATATGTTGCGTAAGGCCGTAATCTAAAATCACATTGAGAAACGTGTCTCCAATTCAATTGAATTCAATGGTCAAAAAGCATATAGCTTTACTAAAACCAAAGAATAATATGTGAATTACGAATAACATAGGTATTAAAAACGGGATTGGTTTGCTCACTGAGCAGTTCAGGAATTAGGTAAAAATCCATAGGCAGAAAACGTTTTTAATCAGTTGGATGACACATGTAAATCCATTGGGTCAAGATGTATAGTTTACTTCGATGCATGTGTTCAAAGTTCTAAGCCGTAATGGTGTAAAATATATAGTTTCAAAGTTTGGATTGGTCGACATGAATTTGTCCAAGTTCGATTTGAATATATCCAAGTTGGGTGAATGTGCAACATTACAGGTTAGGGAGTTCCAGGTAAAACATACACATTTAGAATTAAAATACGTTGAACAGTTCAGTCTCGAGTCGGTAATCAGTGCTGTGTAGTCCTGACTCCGGCTGTTTCGTCGTAATTGTTGTGCGAATAGATTATTCAAGGGATGGTTGAGGACATTCAATATATTAAACATAAGAATCAAATCACCTTTAAGATGGCGGTGGCGAGAGTGAAAAATAATTGAAACTTGTGATACGCTCTTCCTATTGTTTGTGCTTTTGACCGCGTAAAAGCTTGGTGGAACCATTATATATTCAGTGAAAGAGGCTGTTGTCCTTCTCTAGCCAGGGCGGCCAAGCCTGAACAGCATACTCCGTTGTTGGCTTCACGTACGTATTTAATTTTCGACTAACAGTTTGCTTCGTGAAACTCCAGAACACACGTTTTAGCAGAAGCAGTACTCCTGACGTTTTTTCACAGACAGCTGTGGCGCCATGTGACGGTTTCAAAGTGCTGCTCACCCACACACCCTAGTCCTTCTCCTGGTCAGTGCTTTCAAGAATATGGGAACAAAGGGTGGAAGAGTACTAGGAATGTCTTCCAACAGTCAATACCTAGGATTTTCTGATATTGAAAGGGAGTACGTTTCTAAGTGACCAGTCTTTTAAGGCATCGAGGTCAAACTGAAGCCGTCTGCAATAATCAGTTGTGCGTAATTGTGTCCACAGCTTGATGTCATCCGCAAATAACAATATTTTCAGCGAACAATTTTAGGTAAGTCGTTTACATTTATCAGGAAAAGAATTGCTCCAAACACTGATACCTGCGGCACTCTACTCGTTAGTGCAATGGGTCGTGACAAAACACTATCAACCCCTACTCGACTGACACGGTCGCGGAGATAATCCTCCAACCAACCTAGTAATGAACCTTTGATGCCACATTTCTCTATTTTGTGTAGTAAGTGACCGCGGTTGACACGATCGAATGCTTTTGACATATCAAGTTAATAAGCGTGTAAGGTGAAACCTTTCTACATCTTGTGTCCAGTCATCGAGGGCGAGCAGAAGGTTTGAATGGCAAGAGTGTCTTTTTCTGAAGCCGTGTTTTTCGACTGCTAGCAATAAATTGTCTCCCTGATGTTTTGTGGTTCAATGGTTCAGTGTCATGCACTGTGTCGTATCGATGTGTGATGCACCTGAAAAAGAGGTCAAGCCAGGATGGTGTGTGAACTGGTTGAAAACTTGAGGTCTTGAATATATGTTTCGTAAGGCCGTAATCTAAAATCATATTGAGAAACGTGTCTTCAATTCAATTCAATTCAATTCAATGGTCAAAAAGCATATAGCTATAATAAAGCCAGAGAGAAATATGGGAATTACGAATTACATAAGTACATAACTAGTAAAAACGGGATTTGTTTGCTCACTGAGCAGTTCAGGAATCAGGTAAAAATCCATTCGCTAGAAACGATGTTCGATCGGTTGGATGGCAAATTTAAATTCGTGGGGTCAAGATGTATAGTTCACTTCGATGCATGTGTTCAAAGTTCACAGCCGTAATAGTGTAGAATATACAGGTTCAACATTACAGGGTAGGGATTTTCAGGTAAGACATACACGTACAGAATATAAATACCTTTGACAGTTCAGTTCCGAGTCGGGCCTAGGTTCAGTGCAGTCATGACTACAGCTATTTCGAGGTGGTAGTCGTGCGAATAGTTTATCCAGGGAATGGTTTGGGCTATGTAATATATTGAACATAAGAATCCAATCACCTCTTAGACGGTGACAAGGAGAGTTGAAGAGATTGAGACTTGTAATAAAAATCTTCGTATTTTTTCTGCTTTGAACCGCGTACGAGCTTGGTGGTCTGATGTTATATTCTCTGCAAGAGGCTAATGACCAAGCCTGAACCGCATACTCAATGTTTGGCCTAAGTACGTATTAAATATTCGATTAACAGTTTGCTTCATGAAACTCTCGAACACGTGTTTTAGCAGAAGCAGCACCCTTGACGTCTTTCCATAGACAGTTGTGGCGTTATGGGACGGTTTCAAAGTGCTGCTCACCCACACATCCAAGTCATTCTCGCTGTCAGTGCTTTCTACAATATGGGAACCAAGGGTGTAAGAGAACTCGAAATGTCTTCCAACAGTCAATAACTTTCATTTTCTGACATTGAAAGGAAGTTCATTTCTAACTGACCAGTCCTTTAAGACGTCGAGGTCCAACTAAATCCGTCTACAATCAAAAGGTTGTGCGTACTTTTGTCCAATGCGTGATGTCATCCGCATTTAACAAGATATTGTGCCGAACATGTTTTGGTAAGTCGTTTACATGGATCGGGAGAAGAATTGGACCAAGCACTGATCCGTACGGCGATCTACTCTTTACTGCAATGGGTCGTGACAAAGCACCATCAACCCTTACTCGAATTACACGATCTCGGAGATAATCCTCCAACCAAACTAGTAATGAACCCTTCATGCTACATTGCTCGATTTTTTGTAGTAACATACTGTGGTAGACCCGAACGAATGTTTTTGACATATCAAGATAACAAGTGTGTAAGGAGAAACCTTTGTCTACAGTATGTGTCCATTCATCGAAGGCAAGCAGAAGGTTTGTAAGGCAAGAGTGTAATTTTCTGAAGCCGTGTTTTTCGACTGCTAGCAATAAATTGTCTTCCTGATGTTTTGTGACACTGTTTGCTACGAGGCGCTTCATCACTTTAGAGATCACTGGTAGTAGTGTTACTGGTCGATAATTGGATAATTCGGAAGGGTAATGATGCCACTCTTCCAATCACAGGGAACGAAACTTTGTGTTAAGGAGATGTTACACAAGTAGGGAAGGGGTATTTTTTGTTGTTGTTAGCCTCGTTCGGTCAATGTCGACAATGGATGTGCATCACAACCGTATGAATTTTCATGTTGTACAGCTTTTTGAGTGACTAAACAGTCCGATTTGAGAGGAACTATCTCTCCAGCAGTGCTCGCAACGTTAGTCAGAACTCTGTTGTAGGGCGTCAGTTACTCGCC
Organism: Atriophallophorus winterbourni; assembly: GCA_013407085.1. Lineage (NCBI taxonomy): Eukaryota > Metazoa > Platyhelminthes > Trematoda > Plagiorchiida > Microphallidae > Atriophallophorus > Atriophallophorus winterbourni. Next base: position 3,962 of record JACCGJ010003203.1, read on the forward strand.
GGCGGTGTGATCTGCGTTCAGCAGCCAAGACTGTATCTGCTCCTCCCCAGCTTGCAGATGACGCTTTACACAATGCCTCCAAAGTGAGCGGTCAAGAACAAGTTCTAGCTAGCTCGTGATTTCAATGCCGAGAGCATTCATATCTCTATTGCAAATGTCGTTGTACCGCAAGTGCGGTCTGCCCAATGGTCGACTTCTTAATTGCAACTAACGAAACAGTAGATCTTTGGGAATACGACCATTTTCCATTCTATAAACATGACCAATACACCTCAGGCGGCGCTGACGTAAAGGTGAGGGGGCTACAGATTTGAAAACCAGTGTGGTAATTTCGTCAGCTCCGGGAGATTTTTGAGGGTTGAGATTTAGCAATGTGCGGAGGACACTTTCCGAGACAATGGTTAGTAGTTGTAAAACGATACCGGGTGAGATTACGGGAGTTATGGGAAAGTTAACTGTGTTTCGTAGGTTGAAGTCAGTGGAGAAGAAATGGGCTATAACTTCGGCAGATTGCGAAGCTGTGGTTGTTGACTTTAATATGTTCTTGATGCCAACCATGGAATAAGTGGATTAGGCTTGGTAGACCTGGCTACAGAAGGACATCAGGCTTTTGCAGAGAATATATCATTTGACTAATAAGCTTGTACACAATTTAAAGCACAAACATTACCTGACACGGAGATCTGGTCGGTTGGGCGACCGCAACAGATGTTGCTGAGTCCTTCCGAACTGGTCGGGCAAACAAATCTACTCAAATGTGCCAGTCTGGAGAACAGTTCATAAACGCTTAATTGCGATCGGTCAAACGGTGGACGGTAGCCCAATTCGTTAAGGCAAAGGATTACAATGGTGATGGTCGGGGGTTCGAGTCCCACAGGAAGCGGAGGACTTGCACTGCTGATGAGCTCTAATAAGAGAGAAAATCGAATCCAGTGCTTCCATTATGGATCGCCGTGATCAACCTTGTGAATAGTTCGATGGGCTTGGCACGGATGAGTATTCACAAATATAAACAACATATTCTCCAAACTTCGCATAAACAACAATGCACATCAGATCTGATCAGTGTTGGCTTACACTGTATCCGATGGGAAGACCTGACACAGAGATCTGTTCGGCTGGGCGACCACAACAGATGTTGCTGGCTCCTTCTGAACTGGTCGGGTAAACTAAGCTATTCAAATGTGCCAGTCTGGAGAACAGTTCATATGCGTTTAATTGCGATCGGTCAAACGGTGGACGGTAACCCAAGTCGTTAGGGCATGGGCCTACAATGCTGATAGTCGGGGTTCGAGTCCCATCCAAAACACAGAATATGCACTGCTGATGAGCTCAAATAAGAGAGAAAATCGAATCCAGTGCTTCCATTATGGATCGCCGTGATCAACTTTGTTAATAGTTCGATGGGCTTGGCACGGAAGAGTAGTCACAAATATAAAAAATATAATCTGCGAAATTCGCTTAAACAACATTGCCCATCAGATCTAATCAGTGTTGGCTTACACTGTATCCGATGGGAAGACCTGACACGGAGATCTGTTCCGTTGTGCGACCACAACAGGTGTTGCTGGCTCCTTCTGAACTGGTCGGGTAAACTAAGCTATTCAAATGTGCCAGTCTGGAGAACAGTTCATAAACGCTTAATTGCGATCGGTCAAACGGTGGACGATTGCCCAATACGTTGACGCATATGATTACAATGGTGTTGGTCGAGGATTTGAGTCCCACCCGAATCGGAGGATAAGCACTTCTGATGAGCTCTAATAAGAGCGAAACTCGAGTCCAGTTCTTCCATTATGGACCATCGTGATCAACCTTGTGAATAGTTTGATAGGCTTGGCACGGATTACTAGTCACAAATTTAGATGAAGTTGAAATTTCTCATAAGCAGAATAGGTATAAAATGACTGAAGCTTCGAACGTTCTGTATCAAGTCATCTATCGTAACATATTTGTTCCTAACGACTACACCAACATGATATTCACCAGATAATAGCTGAAAATTCGTGTACACGAATAAACTCATTTTCTTCTTTTATTATAGATGGCAGTGAGAGTTGACATCACATTTGCACCGTATGTGAAGCACACGCTTACCGATGCTTTTAAACTAGCCGTTGCAGTGCAGCAGACACTGTTACCAATGGTTCAGTGTCATGCACTGTGTCGTATCGATTTGTGATGCCGCTGTAAAAGAGGTCAAGCCAGGATGGTGTGTGAACTGGTTGAAACCTTGAGATCTTGAATATATGTTGCGTAAGGCCGTAGTCTAAAATCACAATGAGAAATGAGTCGCCAATTCAATTGAATTCAATGGTCAAAAAGCATATAGCTTTACTAAAACCAAAGAATAATATGTGAATTACGAATAACATAGGTATTAAAAACGGGATTGGTTTGCTCACTGAGCAGTTCAGGAATTAGGTAAAAATCCATAGGCAGAAAACGTTTTTAATCAGTTGGATGACACATTTAAATCCATTGGGTCAAGATGTATAGTTTACTTCGATGCATGTGTTCAAAGTTCTAAGCCGTAATGGTGTAAAATATATAGTTTCAAAGTTTGGATTGGTCGACAGGAATTTGTCCAAGTTCGATTTCAATATATATCCAAGTTGGGTGAATGTGCAACATTACAGGTTAGGGAGTTCCAGGTAAAACATACACATTTAGAATTAAAATACGTTGAACAGTTCAGTCTCGAGTCGGTAATCAGTACTGTGTAGTCCTGACTCCGGCTGTTTCGTCGTGGTTGTTGTGTGAATAGATTATTCAAGGGATGGTTGAGGGTATGCAATATATTAAACATAAGAATCAAAGTGATTCAAAGTGATTCAAAGTTGTAATGGTCTAAAAAGCATTTAGCTTAACAATAACCATAGGATGGAGTTATGAGGTATATACAATAAAAAAGATGGCGGTGGCGAGAGTAAAAAAGAATTGAGGCTTGTGATACGCTCTTCCTATTGTTTGTGCTTTTGACCGCGTACGAGCTTGGTGGAACCATTATATATTCACTGAAAGAGGCTGTTGTCCTTCTCTAGCCAGGGCGACCAAGCCTGAACATCATACTCCGTTGTTGGCTTCACGTACGTATTTAATTTTCGATTAACAGTTTGCTTCGTGAAACTCCAGAACACACGTTTTAGCAGAAGCAGTACTCCTGACGTTTTTTCATAGACAGCTGTGGCGCCATGTGACGGTTTCAAAGTGCTGCTCACCCACACACCCAAGTCATTCTCCTGGTCATGGCTTTCAAGAATATGGGAACAAAGGGTGTAAGAGTACTCGAAATGTCTTCCAACAGTCAATACCTTGCATTTTCTGATATTGAAAGGGAGTACGATTCTAAGTGACCAGTCTTGTAAGGCATCGAGGTCAAACTGAAGCCGTCTGCAATAATCAGTTCTGCGTAATTGTGTCCACAGCTTGATGTCATCCGCAAAAAACAATATTTTCAGCGAACAATCTTAGGTAAGTCGTTTACATTTATCAGGAAAAGAATTGCTCCAAACACTGATACCTGTGGCACTCTACTCGTTAGTGCAATGGGTCGTGACAAAACACTATCAACCCCTACTCGACTGACACGGTCGCGGAGATAATCCTCCAACCAACCTAGTAATGAACCTTTGATGCCACATTTCTCTATTTTGTGTAGTAAGTGACCGCGGTTGACACGATCGAATGCTTTGACATATCAAGATAATAAGCGTGTAAGGTGAAACCTTTGTCTACATCTTGTGTCCAGTCATCGAGGGCGAGCAGAAGGTTTGAATGGCAAGAGTGTCTTTTTCTGAAGCCGTGTTTTTCGACTGCTGGCAATAAATTGTCTTCCTGATGTTTTGTGACACTGTTTGCTACGAGGCGCTTCATCACTTCAGAGATCACTGGTAGTAGTGTTACTGGTCGATAATTGGATAATTCGGATGGGTTTCCTTATTTGTCGATGGGGTTAATGATGACACTCTTCCAATCACAGGGAACGATACTTTGTGTTAAATAGATGTTACACAAGTAGGGGAGGGGAGTTTTTGTTGTTGGCCTCCTTCGGTCAATGTCGACAATGGATGTGCATCACAATCGTACGAATTTTCATGTTTTACAGCTTTTTGATTGACTAAACAGTCCGATTCGGGAGGAACAATCTTTTCCACATCGCTGGCAACGATTGTCAGAACTCTGTTGTAGGGCGTCAGTTACTCGCCGGCGACGTTATTTGCGTTCAGCAGCCAAGACTGTATCTGCTCCTCCACAGCTTGAAGATGACGCTTTACGCAATGCCTGCAAACTGAGTGGTCAATAGCAATTTCTACCCAGCTCGGGGTTTCAATACCAAGAGCTTTCATATCTCTTTTGCAAATGTCGTTGTACAGCAAATGCGGTCTGCCCAATGGTCGACTTCTTAATTGCAACTCACGAAACAGTAGATCTTTGGGAAGACGACCATTTCCCATTCTATAAACATGACCAACTCACCGCAGGCGGCGCTGACGCAAAGGTGAGGGGCGTACAGAAACAATAAGAACAGATTTGAAAAACAGTGTGGTAATTTCGTCAGCTCCGGGAGATTTTTGAGGATTGAAATTTAGCAATGTGTGGAGGACACTTTCCGAGACAATAGTTAGTTGTTGTAAAACGTTTCCGTGTGAGATTACGGGAGTTATGGGAAAGTTGACTGTGTTTCGTAGGTTGAAGTCAGTGGAGAAAAAATGGGCTATAACTTCGGCAGATTGCGAAGCTGTGGTTGTTGTCTTTAATACGTGCTTGATGCCAACCATGGTATAGGCGGATTAGGCTTGGTAGACCTGGCTACAGAAGGACATCAGGCTTTTGCAGAGAATATATCATTTGACCAATAAGCTTGTACACAATTTGAAGCACAAACAATATCTGACACGTAGATCTGTTCGGTTGGGCGACCACAACAGATGTTGCTGACTCCTTTTGAACTGGTCGGGCAAACAAATCTACTCAAATGTGCCACTCTGGAGAACAGTTCATAAAAGTTTAATTGCGATCGGTCAAACGGTGGACGGTAACCCAAGTCGTTAAGGCATGGGCCTACAATGCTGATAGTCGGGGGTTCGAGTCCCACCCAAAACAGAGAATATGCACTGCTGATGAGCTCTAATAAGAGCAAAAATCGAATCCAGTGCTTCCATTATGGATCGCCGTGATCAACCTTGTGAATAGTTCGATGGGCTTGGCACGGATGAGTATTCACAAATATAAACAACATATTCTCCAAACTTCGCATAAACAACAATGCCCATCAGATCTAATCAGTGTTAGCTTACACTGTATCCGATGGGAAGACCTGACACGGAGATCTGTTCGGTTGTGCGACCACAACAGGTGTTGCTGGCTCCTTCTGAACTGGTCGGGTAAACTAAGCTATTCAAATGTGCCAGTCTGGAGAACAGTTCATATGCGTTTAATTGCGATCGGTCAAACGGTGGACGGTAACCCAAGTCGTTAGGGCATGGGCCTACAATGCTGATAGTCGGGGTTCGAGTCCCATCCAAAACACAGAATATGCACTGCTGATGAGCTCAAATAAGAGAGAAAATCGAATCCAGTGCTTCCATTATGGATCGCCGTGATCAACTTTGTTAATAGTTCGATGGGCTTGGCACGGAAGAGTAGTCACAAATATAAAAAATATAATCTGCGAAATTCGCTTAAACAACATTGCCCATCAGATCTAATCAGTGTTGGCTTACACTGTATCCGATGGGAAGACCTGACACGGAGATCTGTTCCGTTGTGCGACCACAACAGGTGTTGCTGGCTCCTTCTGAACTGGTCGGGTAAACTAAGCTATTCAAATGTGCCAGTCTGGAGAACAGTTCATAAACGCTTAATTGCGATCGGTCAAACGGTGGACGGTTGCCCAATTCGTTTAGGCATATGATTACAATGGTGTTGGTCGGGGATTTGAGTCCCACCCGAATCGGAGGATATGCACTGCTGATGAGCTCTAATAAGAGCGAAACTCGAGTCCAGTGCTTCCATTATGGACCATCGTGATCAACCTTGTGAATAGTTTGATAGGCTTGGCACGGATTACTAGTCACAAATTTAGATGAAGTTGAAATTTATCATAAGCAGAATAGGTATAAAATGACTGAAGCTTCGAACGTTCTGTATCAAGTCATCTATCGTAACATATTTGTTCCTAACGACTACACCAACATGATATTCACCAGATAATAGCTGAAAATTCGTGTACACGAATAAACTCATTTTCTTCTTTTATTCTAGATGGCATTGAGTGTTGACACCACATTTGCACCGTATGTGAAGCACACGCTTACCGATGTTTTTAAACTAGCCGTTGCAGTGCAGCAAACACTGTTACCAATGGTTCAGTGTCATGCACTGTGTCGTATCGATTTGTGATGCCGCTGTAAAAGAGGTCAAGCCATGATAGTGTGTGAACTGGTTGAAACCTTGAGATCTTGAATATATGTTGCGTAAGGCCGTAATCTAAAATCACATTGAGAAACGTGTCTCCAATTCAATTGAATTCAATGGTCAAAAATCATATAGCTTTACTAAAACCAAAGAATAATATGTGAATTACGAATAAGATAGGTATTAAAAACGGGATTGGTTTGCTCACTGAGCAGTTCAGGAATTAGGTAAAAATCCATAGGCAGAAAACGTTTTTAATCAGTTGGATGACACATTTAAATCCATTGGGTCAAGATGTATAGTTTACTTCGATGCATGTGTTCAAAGTTCTAAGCCGTAATGGTGTAAAATATATAGTTTCAAAGTTTGGATTGGTCGACATGAATTTGTCCAAGTTCGATTTGAATATATCCAAGTTGGGTGAATGTGCAACATTACAGGTTAGGGAGTTCCAGGTAAAACATACACATTTAGAATTAAACTACGTTGAACAGTTCAGTCTCGAGTCGGTAATCAGTACTGTGTAGTCCTGAATCCGGCTGTTTCGTCGTGGTTGTTGTGTGAATAGATTATTCAAGGGATGGTGAGGGTTATGGACAATAATTAATTAAACATAAGCATCAAAGTGATTCAAGTGATTCAAAGTTGTTAATGTCTAAAAAGCATTTAGCTTAACAATAACCACAGGATGGAGTTATGCGGTATATACAATAAAAAAGATGGCTGTGGCGAGAGTAAAAAAGAATTGAGGTTTGTGATACGCTCTTCCTATTGTTTGTGCTTTTGACCGCGTACGAGCTTGGTGGAACCATTATATATTCACTGAAAGAGGCTGTTGTCCTTCTCTAGCCAGGGCGACCAAGCCTGAACAGCATACTCCGTTGTTGGCTTCACGTACGTATTTAATTTTCGACTAACAGTTTGCTTCGTGAAACTCCAGAACACACGTTTTAGCAGAAGCAGTACTCCTGACGTTTTTCCATAGACAGCTGTGGCGCCATGTGACGGTTTCAAAGTGCTGCTCATCCACACACCCAAGTCCTTCTCCTGGTCAGTGCTTTCAAGAATATGGGAACAAAGGTTGTAAGAGTACTCGAAATGTCTTCCAAAAGTCAATACCTTGCATTTTCTGATATTGAAAGGGAGTACGTTTCTAAGTGACCAGTCTTGTAAGGCATCGAGGTCAAACTGAAGCCGTCTGCAATAATCAGTTGTGCGTAATGGTGTCCACAGCTTGATGTCACCTGCAAATAACAATATTTTCAGCGAACAATTCTAGGTAAGTCGTTTACATTTATCAGGAAAAGAATTGCTCCAAACACTGATACCTGCGGCACTCTACTCGTTAGTGCGATGGGTCGTGACAAAACACTATCAACCCCTACTCGACTGACACGGTCGCGGAGATAATCCTCCAACCAACCTAGTAATGAACCTTTGATGCCACATTTCTCTATTTTGTGTAGTAAGTGACCGCGGTTGACACGATCGAATGCTTGGACATATCAAGATAATAAGCGTGTAAGGTGAAACCTTTGTCTACATCTTGTGTCCGGTCATCGAGGGCGAGCAGTAGGTTTGAATGGCAAGAGTGTCTTTTTCTGAAGCCGTGTTTCTCGATTGCTGGCAATAAATTGTCTTCCTGATGTTTTGTGACACTGTTTGCTACGAGGCGCTTCATCACTCCAGAGATCACTGGTAGTAGTGTTACTGGTCGATAATTGGATAATTCGGAAGGGTTTCGTAATTTGTAGATGGGGGTAATGATGACACTCTTCCAATCACAGGGAACGATACTTTGTGTTAAATAGATGTTACACAAGTAGGAGAGGGGAGTTTTTGTTGTTGGCCTTCTTCGTTCAATGTCGACAATGGATGTGCATCACAATCGTATGAATTTTCATGTTTTACAGCTTTTTGAGTGACTAAACAGTCCGATTCGGGAGGAACTATCTTTCCCACAGCGCTGGCAACGATTGTCAGAACTCTGTTGTAGGGCGTCAGTTACTCGCCGGCGGCGTGATCTGCGTTCAGCAGCCAAGACTGTATCTGCTCCTCCCCAGCTTGTAGATGACGCTTTACGCAATGCCTGCAAAGTGAGCGGTCAATAGCAATTTCTACCCAGCTCGCAGTTTCAATGACAAGAGCTTTCATATCTCTTTTGCAAATGTCGTTGTACAGCAAATGCGGTCTATCCAATGGTCGACTTCTTAATTGCAACTCACGAAACAGTAGATCTTTGGGAATACGACCATTTTCCATTCTATAAACATGACCAACCCACCGCAGGCGGCGCTCTCGCAATGGTGTGGCCGCAAGGTGTGACTCCGCCTTATCTCTATAATCACTTTTAGAAAGAATCACAGTTGCCTTGCCTTCATCTGCCTTAGTGATCATTATTTTTCCTTTTTTTGCAGTTTAAGAAGTGCTTGTTGTTCATCTCGCGTAAGGTTCATCCTTAAATTTTATAGAGAAAGACTTCACGCCGAGGCTGTTGCAATAACAAAGGCTGGGGCAAATGCGGTGAACAAGGTGGATGGGGCGTATATCTCAACAATCTGGCGTTCGGTTTTGCAGCGGATTGGGATTATCGAACATCACACCTAATACGCACATGATTACGTAAGTAGTGTCGGCACACGCTGACCTGAACAATTAATAAACAATTAGGGATGAACACAGCAATTAGGCGTGATCAATTATCTTGATCAATTATCTTGATCTCCCCTGTGTAGCTTAGTGAACTCAGGATTGGTCAAGAGAATGCCATTTATACCTGAACACTGTTCGTACCGACACCCTTGGTCTGACGAAGCTTCTGTGTTCAGAAGCGGAACATTACCAAAAACTTACTATAATCGATTCATTGCAGACTCTATTATCAAAACTATCACACACTTATCAGACGTGATTGCCGAAACTGAGATATGGTTTCATCCAACTTTAACACACAATACCGTTGTCATTAAGGGCATGTCTATACTTCGTCGCGATCGCCTGACTCGATGAGGTGGTGTTACGCTTTACCACATTCCGAGATTGCTCTTCCACGAGATCACTGATGACGACTTACAACTGCAAGACACATTATAGTGTTCGATGAATGTAACATCATGAGAAAAATGCATAGTGGGTGTGATTTGCCGTTCACCCTGAACCAAAAAATTTCTACAATTAGGCATTACTTGTAAATGTACGCTTAGCGTCTACCAGATACCGCAGTAGACTTTTTCTGATCGGAGAACTTAATCTGTCGAACTTTAAGGTAAATCAGTTCATCCAGAAAATTCCTTAAATGCTTTATATCAACAGTTGCTTGAAGAAATTCCACTCTACAACCGTATTTTCAAAAGTAGCCGATTTCGTGGTACTGATACGCCGTCTATATTGGAATTGATACTGACAAATGAAGAGCACGTGATTGAAAGTCTCACTTACGAAGCTTCAATAAGACTCAGTGACTACTTAGTTATTACGTTTTTATTATATTTGCCAGGCGATCAGAAGAAGTGACATCATCAAGCTGATTGGAAAAATTGACTTTTCACAACTTAAAACTAGACTTAAGAACGCCACAGTCCTTGTTCTTAAGTCCGACAACGTGCACGATCAGTAGCATTGGATGATAAACGAACATAAATTTGCCGTTGAAATGTGTTGCCACTCTAAAAACACATGATGGAACCGGACCACGAGCTTCCGAAACGAAGAAGCATCTCAAGTGTCCTAAAACTAAAGGTGGCCAAACCGTCACATAGCATATGCAGCTAAGGACCCTAACTAGTATTGTCGTTATTGAGACGAATTTTCGGCAGATTCTCCAATCAGTCAGTACCCCGTATCATGAACACCTATCTGAGACCAGCGATGGAGTACGCTGTCCAGACTTGGTCACCCTGGATTCAGAAAGACATCAATCTTCTGCAGCGTATTTACCACCGAACCACAAAGCTTGTACCCGGACTAGCTGCTTAACCATATGAAGAACGTTTGAGGAGTCTCAATCTTTTCGACTTTTGCTGTCGTCGACTAAGAGGTGACCTCATACTGATGTACAATATTATGCACGCCCCTAACCATCCCTTGTCCAAACTTTTCACACGCTCGCCACCCTTTGCCAGTCGGAAACATGAACTTACAGTGCTTATTCCCACTTCAAGACTAAACTGTCTAAGATATTCATATGCTGTACGTGTAAGTTTCACATGGAACACCCTCCCCTCCACGGTTACACACTAAGCCAACCTGAATATTTTTAAAGCTAATTTGGACAAATACTTGAGAGACAACCCAAATTTTGATACGATTTACACTACATGAGTTTCACTGTTCTTCTTTTTTATTGTATATACCTCATAACTCCATCATATGGTTATTGTTAAGCTAAATGCTTTTTAGACCATTACAACTTTGAATCCCTTTGAATCACTTCGAACCTTTCCAAAGTCGGTGCAATCGGACTTCCGGACTGGGCTCCCCGCGATATGATGTCACATTGGCTAGATACGCTTGAGAATACAATGACGATTTCTACAGTGTTTTCTTAAATTTGCATGTTGTCAGGTGCAATGTTGAGGATAGCTTTTTATGATGCGTGACAGTGAAAGCCGCAAAGAAGCAGCCTAGCTGAGGTCGATGTACTCGTTAACAAAACCTAGTTTTATGCATGTTTGATTCAAAGTGTCGGCACCTGAACCCGGGTTTCCCGGATTGCAGTAGCTAGATCGACAATCACTGTCCAGAGTGAAGCCTATGCTTTCGTGACATTTTTTCGGTGATCATTTTTCTTCGTCCATTTTAATAGTCTCAATAAATGAGTTGAATTATACGAACTTGATTAAAATTACGCAGTCTGAATCACAAGTTATCATCAGTAGTGAACGATGCAATAGGGCGTTTCATTTTGATGCACAGATATGACAATCATTTGTGCACGGGAATAGAAGCAATTAAATTGAAAACACGACCGCACGTTTCAAAGAACTTAGTTATACGAATTTTGATTCGACAGCAGATGAACATCAATTTTACTGGACATATAATGCGTTTGGTTAGAATGATGACTACCTTTTTACATCCAAATGATTCCTGACTGATAGCATACAGAAATATTCCTAATCATCTTAATTCAGCCTCTATTTCACTCTTTTGCGACATCTTTCCAGTCTCGCCACATATTTTCTTCATACAAACAGTTTGTGTGTAAGTGTGGGGGATGTAATCAACATCTTACTTAGCTCGTCCCACACTTCTATCCGGTGATGATCTACTTTAAGTGAGTCCATTTAAACCTAAGAACCATGGACTTCCGATTGTTTGCCAATCTATCAAACCATTTTGTAATCTCGTTCTATTACTTTCAATGTTTTATCTCTGCCGACGTTACTCTCGTAGTTATGTCTTCATTTAAAAATGCCCGTATTCCGAAAGACTTTTGTGGAGAAATCGAACTAACATGTCGACATTTGCGGACAAGATTCAGGATTTATGGTTAAGAAAGCAAATAGCTCTACAATAACATATGATATACGTATAAAAGTTAAACATATCGTTACTTTAATGTTTGCGCCTATGTGCTTCAAAGGAGGAGCAAAAGTAATTCCAATTACGGCATTGAGGGAGGAAATTTCGAACGGAAATATATGTTTCGGTTATTTGTTGTTCCAAATATGCGTTTGTAAGAAGGAATCACTAAGGGATTTCAGTAAACTGGGGCCAACGCAGTATTATTCAACATGTAAGATCGTAGCATTTGTTTGATGAAGAAACAATTGTTGGCGGTAAGCTGTTCCACAAAAAGCGTACACAGACTACGTAGAAGTTGCGGTGACAGTTTAATCGGGAATGTGGGATTTGAAAGGTCAGGTTGTGACTGCGGGTCGGGAGATTTGAATCAATTGTACAAAGGTGTCTTGGTGGATGGGACACCGTATGGATTATTCGGTATGCTAGGATTAGTCAGCTCGGATACGTCTGCACTCCGGGGTGTACAATCCAAGTCTAGCCAGTCGCTGCTCAAATGGAATAAGCTCTGTACACACATGGGCTTGGAAGCTTTGGTACCTACATCGATGACGCGCTTAACCCGGCATAAAGACTCCCCTCACGTAGACCGGCCGCGCCTATTAAGGGTGACATTGCGAAATAAATCTGAAATGGAAGAAGTCATCCTCAATTCATATCTACTCAGTGCTTGTCCCGGTTTGATCTGTCGAGTACAAGCCGACATACATTGGTGGGAAAGGAAAGGCCAATCCACTTGTCGAGACCACTCTACTTCACGTAGTTTAATATTCCTCGATGTCCCGAAAATTTTGATGTAGTATCAGCATCAGAATCAAAGCAACATGATCTAAAGCAATGGTTATACATTGTCGATGCTATTGGATCTCGTGATTCCCTTGTCGTAGACACTTTTAGAATACCTAGATCCTCTAACTACGAAGGCAATGGGCCCAGTCCTCTGAAAATCACTCTTCTAACGATTGAAATGGCTATCGCTATGAATAACGACGGGAAATCTAACCGTTCAAAACTTCCACCAGACGTGAGACTAAGCGTGCCCAAGCATGTTCCCTCACTGAAACCCAGAGAACCATCGCAACCACAGCCTGCTTGCAATCTTGTTACTGACAGTCAAAATGTTACCCAAAAAACAAAAAGGGTCCGGCTCATCGCGAGTAGGACCAATAGCTACATTACACGATCCGACATTGTGTAAGATAAATACGATCCAGTGCATATATACAAATGCTCAGTGTTTAACTAAAAAATTAGCGAAACTATGTGAGCTTTGTGATAGACTTTTGATTCCGAAAATATCACTACTCCGTCGCGATCGCGGTCGAAGATCTGGTGGTGGAGTCGCAGTCTAATATCACAAACGTTTAGCGCAGTGTAACGTCATCGATCATCCTGACCTCGGCCTTCCTGATACGATGCGGTGTTCAGTAAAACTAGTCAATGGAGATGAATGTACGAACGGCATCATTTACCGCTCGCCATCATCCGAAAGCTTATTTAATGATAAGCTAATTGAATCCTTGCAACACATCACAAGATGCCAGACTGCGCAATTGCTGATCATTGGCGATTTTAATCTCCCGCATCTGTTTTCAAGAGGTGAGCACTCCCTGCATTCGATTGAACATAAATTCAAGGAGGTTATAGAAATTGCTTCACTGCACAATCACGTTAACCAGCCAACTCGCTGGCGGGGTCTTGACCAACCTTCAACCCTTGACCTCGTCTTAACGCCTGAGGCAACCGCGTTAGAGGATATACAATACCTGGCACCACAGGGATATAATGATCATGTTGTGCTTTTGTTTGATTATGTATCCAGTGCGGAACGATCGAGTGAACAGACAAAAGTCATAAGGAAAATACAATTCGAATCCTTAAATATCAGTCTCTGGGATGCACACACTCATGAGTTTGATTCAATGGATTCTGGCTCATATTAAAATTCGTTTCTAAATTATCTGAATTCGAATATTTACGAAAACTCGATTTTTGTACCACACAAAAGCAGCTACAATAACCAGTTTTTTATTCGGAGTAGAACTAAGAAATGATTAGCTGTTAAGCGAGAGTCTTGGGTAACTCATAAGAAGTGTGGTACGGAAGCAACTTGGAGGCGATTCTGTAAGACACGGAATCAAGTCACGACTCTTGTAAGAGAAGATCACATGCAATTCCAATGGAACTTGCTTGAGAGAATGGAAAAGAATCCTAAGCTTCTCTACAAGATAGTCAATGAACGATCAAAGATGAAACCATGTGTATTCTCTGTACTAACACATAATGTATTGACCCACACTGCCCAAGATACCGCAGATGCTTTTACTCATTTGTCTTCAATCCTAAGCGTTGTATCCCATATCAAGTTTAACCAAATTCGCCACATTTCGAATTTCTAAGTGAAATGACTATTAACAAATACATGGTTGGGCGGGAACTTTGTCAACTAAACGAAAAGAAGTCCCCTGGCGCAGATAAAATCACTACCGACATACTTCGAAGGTGTCGCGTTGCTTTGAATGCTCCTCTCACTCGCATATTCAATCTCAGCTTAAATGAACAAAATACCACGGCAATGGAAAGCAGGGATGATAACTCCTATTTATAAAGGCGGTAGCCGTTCAGACACAGCAAACTATAGACCGGTAACGTTACTTCAGGTGATCTCTAAATTGTTTGTGCTTTTGACCGCGTACGAGCTTGGTGGAACCATTATATATTCACTGAAAGAGGCTGTTGTCCTTCTCTAGCCAGGGCGACCAAGCCTGAACAGCATACTCCATTGTTAGCTTCACGTACGTATTTAATTTTCGATTAACAGTTTGCTTCGTGAAACTCCAGATCACACGTTTTAGCAGAAGCAGTACTCCTGACGTTTTTTCATAGACAGCTGTGGCGCCATGTGACGGTTTCAAAGTGCTGCTCACGCACACACCTAAGTCCTTCTCCTGGTCAGTGCTTTCAAGAATATGGGAACAAAGGGTGTAAGAGTACTCGAAATGTCTTCCAAAAGTCAATACCTTGCATTTTCTGGTATTGAAAGGGAGTACGTTTCTAAGTGACCAGTCTTGTAAGGCATCGAGGTCAAACTGAAGCCGTCTGCAATAATCAGTTTTGCGTAATTGTGTCCACAGCTTGATGTCATCCGCAAATAACAATATTTTCAGCGACATACATGAGGAAAAGAAGTGGTCCAAGCACTGATCCCTGCGGCACCCCACTCGTAACTGCAATAGGTCGTGACAAAGCACCATCAACCCTCACTCGAATGACACGGTCGCGGAGATAATCCTCCAATCAACCTAGTAGTGAACCCTTGATTCCACATAGCTCCATCTTTTGTAGTAACAGACTGTGGTTGACACGATAGATCTCTTGATACAGAACGTTCGAAGCTTCATTTATTTTTTACCTGTTCTGCTTATGAGAAATTTCAACTTAAATCATATCAGCAGCTGCACATATAATCTTATAAAGGGTAACATACTCAGGTCGAGCCGTAACAATAGTTTTATCTCATGAACCGTCTTTTCTGTCAACATCGAGTGTCAAAATTTTGTATACGAATGATCAATGCTTGTCAAACAAACTACACGAATTGACTAAACTAACTATCACACACTTATCAGACGTGATTGCCGAAACTGAGACATGGTTTCATCCAACTTTAACACACAATAACGTTGTCATTAAGGGCATGTCTCTACTTCGTCGCGATCGCCTGACTCGATGAGATGGTGTTACGCTTTACCACATTCCGAGATTGCTCTTCCAAGAGATCACTGATGACGACTTACAACTACAAGACACATTATGGTGTTCGCTGAATGTCACAGTAGGAGTAAAATGCATAGTGGGTGTGATTTTCCGTTCGCCACCAGCCGATGAATCCTACTACTATTCAGCATTACTTGCAGATATACATTTAGCGGCCAAAAAGTACCGCTGCAGACTTCTTCTGATCGGAGACTTCAATCTCTGGAACTTTAAGGGAAATTCAATTCATCCAGAAAACTCCATAAATGCTATATATATATAAGCAGTTGCTAGAAGAATTTCCACTTTACAAACATATTTTAAACAATTACAGATTTCGTGATACTGGTGCGCCGTCTATCTTGGACTTAATACTGACAATGAAGAGCACGTGATTGAAATTCTCGCTTATGAAGCTCCAATTGGAATCAGTGACCACTTAGTTATTACTTTTGATTATAGTTGTCAGGCAATCAGAACAAGTGACATTAACAAGGTGATTAGAAAAATTGACTTTTCACAACTTAAAACAACACTTTAAGACATGTTACCAATGGTGAGAGTTGGGAGACATACCGTTTGCTCAGAAATAAGGTAAACAAACTTGTTGTTGATGACAAACTGAATTATCTAAATCATTTACTCAACAAAATGGAATCAAAACCGAAAATTATCTATCAGGTCATAAATAACCGGTCTAGATTGAAACCAGGTGCTGCCGAACTAAAAACAACAATCAGAGCTTCGCAATCTGTCGATGTTCTAGCCAATTTCTTATCCAGTGTCTTCAGCCCACGAAACACCGTTACCTCTCCATTAACTCCAGTAATCTCACGCGAAAACGTTTCACAGCAACTAACTTCTGCCTAGTTAGGTACCCTTGGTAACTTTACCGACAAGAATCTTCAAAATATTATTCGAAAGACACCTGACAATCTGACAGCCTGTAGATATATATTCTAGCAGTGAACTGTGCTCTTCATGTTCCCACTAATCCATACTCAAAGATATTTTTCCAACGAGCACCATGTCAAGTTTTCAATTCCTAATCTATATTTCACAGGAATATTCGTGCCAAGGTGAAGGTGAAACATCTTACTTTTCGGTATGTTGAATGTCATATCATTCATGGCCGACCAATTTGACATGTTTCCCGAATCGCTTTGCATTTTCTCACAATCATCTCTCACCCAGAAATACACGTCCCGTGAACTATCATTTAAAGCTCAAGGTATAGATAGTCCCTAGAAGTGTCAGTCTCAAAGTGATGTCAAAGTTATAAAGAATTCTTCTTTGTTGTTGGTACAGGTATCCGTTCAGGTATTGGGTGCATGCGTCTTCCAATGAACGAAAATAGATGGCCGTTTCTACAACGAAAAAAGTGTATGTTTTGTCAGAACGGATACCGCCTTTATAAATATGAGTAATCATCCCTGCTTTTCATTGCGGTGGTATTTTATCGTCCTAACAGGATTCACTCACTAGACCTGTCGTATTACATTGGTTTATCAAAAATGACCACCAAGATTTCTTATGTATCACCTTCATTTGATGTGTGCTAACAATTGAAAGTATTCAAAATCTCTCTTGCAAGTCTTGTGGGAATCCAATTATGTTTTCCTGAATTGATACTAAACATGAATTCGTAGATTCATTACGCAAGTCTAAAGAGTCAGCATTAAGCAAGCGATTATGGGTGATACCATTATTGTAAAGCCGAATTATGGCATAGCTAACAGACAACCCTTCAATTGTTAATTAGGATTACTTTATGGGCAGGACGAACACGTGGTCGCAGATCCAAAATATTGGCGCCGGGTCGCTAAAGAATTGCCGCGTGGTAGAATAGTTTTCATTTACAAGCGTGATTTGTTGCGCGAAAAGCAGAATTAATGAAAAAATTATCAAGGTTTGTTTGTGCATCCAGTCAGATTTCAAGTCGGGTCGTCATTGTGGTGATGAACGTGGTGCACATTGAGTATCGTCCAATCATGAGAACCTGAACATGCTATTTAAATTCAATGTGTTACGTATGTTCACAGTTTTCGTGTATGAACACATTGATATGAACGTGATCAGTAGAGCATGCTTGATGAGCAACATATGGCTGGTATTGCTGATAGGAGCAATACACATTTCAATTGTCGTTGGAAATCCATTAGATTTACAACGGCCGGTAATGGGGTGGGTGTCGTGGAATAAATACGGATGCAATCGCGATTGTGCCAACTATCCCGACACATGTATTGGGGACGCGTTACTGCGGCGAACAGGGGAGGATCTGGTGAAATATGGTCTCCGTGACGTTGGATATCAGGCTCTGATTCTGGATGATTGTTGGAATTCTAAAAAGAGAGATCGGACATTCAAACGTTTCTCGGTCGACAGAAGACAATTTCCAAAGGTGAGCTTAATGAATTTGAAAATTATCGCTGAAATATTACATAAAACGAAAGTGGGAAAGACGAAAAGAGATGAATGAGAATATCTGAATATAGTGACACAGAAATATAGATAGATATTCAGTTAGTTAGATAGATAGATAGATAGATAAATAGATAAATAGATAGATAGATAGATAGATAGATACCCTTATCTTGATTCGATTATATCTAAATTTCGACCGCTATACATCCAAATCACAAAAATATTCTCAGTATATCTGTCTCGTTTGTAATTGAAATGCCATTGATTTCATGAAACAATGATTTCAGAAATGAATTCCATGTTGTTATGGCATGATAATGCATTCTACGTCTTGGGTGTCTTAAACAAACGAATGAGGAAAACGGAAACCCAAACCCAACTAACCTATGTTTATCTTGCCTTTTCAGAATTATGATAGCACGGATTTATCTTTTGTTGATAGTTGTATCGCGTACCTACTTGTGACAGCAGTGCTTGAAGTCCTAGGGGCGCCTTAATTTTTCTTTCGACGGTCTTTCTGTTTCGCACCCATATTATATGGGTACTGTAAATTAAATTCTGTTCATTCGATTTTTCCCTAATTTTATTTAGACATTACACTTTTCATAACGTCTATTTTATTGTTCCAGGGAGTGTTATCAGTCAGCCGTCATTTACAAAGTCGCAATTTAACCTTGGGTCTATTGTTCAAGAACGATGGTAAGAGTAATCGCGCAACAAATGCGGATATCAACATGGCTCAACAATTTGAACTGGGTCTTTTCAAGTTGTACGCCGATAATTATAATAAACTCCCGTTATATGCTTCTCTGCTGAAATCAAAATCCGCGCGACCCATGTACACGACCTGTGCCATCTGGGACATGAAAAACGACTTTTACAAAAAACCAGGAAACGTTCCATGGGACAAGGTTTCGAATTTATGTAACACATGGAGTGTGGCCGACGTCGCAATACATAATTGGGCAGGCACCATGACTTTAATATCTCAGTATATTGAAAAACAAGATATTATTCGTGAAAAGTCTGGCCCAGGTCATTGGTTTGCAGAATTGACGCTGGAAATCACAAGCAAAGATTTGAACAACCGAGAGAGACGGACACAAATGGCTATGTGGTGCATGTTCAGTTCGCCTTTGATCTTTTCCGCTGACATTCCAGAAATAGATGAAGAAACACTCTCACTTATGGTCAACCGCAGGCTAATTTCTATCGATCAGGATTTGAGCAGGCCCGCGAAATTTATTCGTCGGGAATCTGGTACTCAGGTGAGCTACTGAAATGATTTTACTTCCGTGTTGCTTTAACAATATTTTGCTGGCATTTTTACTGGACATTCGAGGCTTCAGTCTAATTACTTTCATTTATTCCGGTTGAAATGGAAAATAGTCGTATTCCAAATCAACTACTGTGATTAACTAACGAACGATTTTTGGATTGATTGTTACTTCAGGAATAGCTTGTATGATTTTATTTGTTTTTGTACTTCGTCGATTCCGACCATCGATGTAAATCTCAAGCGGATGATAATATCATGCTCCTCCGCGTTTCAAGTGATCAAACAGTTTCATTCGTAACTGAAAATCTCTCACGTCAATAGGTGGTATTCGGTCGATCGACCGTAGTTGCTCGCATTCCAAAGGAGCATAATCTGGTCTTCCCATATCTTGGAGATTACACATCACACACTGACTCCAAGGTGAACGGTCTACAGCAATTTCTTCCTAACTCATGGGACCAATGCCAAAAGCTTTCACATCCCTTGGAATATAAAAGTGACTCAGCCGGCGTTGATAGCGCTGTCCTAGTGATGTGAACAAGCTCAGCGACCAGTTAAGCTATGTTCGTGATGAAAGCAACATATGCCGAGAATGTTTATTCGCAATCATTATTGAATAAAAATGACCAAGATTTTCATAATACGACCGAAACCCTTGCAAGCCTCGCGACGTTTTCAGTTGCAAATTGAACGATAGCTTTGATAATGAATTAGATGAGCAGAAATCCGAATGGAGAAAAATTATCTTTAGATTAGGTATTTTGCGTAGTGTTGGAACGAATATCACGAATATCGTTGGTAAAATAGTGAGTTCAATTTTATGAACGCAATACGCCTTGGACTAAGTGCATTTCAACAATAAATCTTTTAACTAAACGAATCCACATAAGCACTTGACAACTCGAAACAGCTCTTCGTGCGGCAGAACATCTGAGTACTTCTACAACAATGGTAACCATTTTTACGTTGTTACATTGCACATCAATTTTGTGGCCAGTAGAATTTCGCACGAGTTGCAAAATTTACCCGATTTCGTATTCACCACAAAAGATAAATTTTAAATGCAGCATAGCAGTGAAAATTTTACTACACGAGTTTTTTTCAATTTCACAAATTAGCTTTGGTCACGAAAACTCAAAGGTGTCAATCGGTATGCTATTGCAATACTCAACGAATCGGAAAAGGAAGTAAAACTCGATGTGAGCTTGAAAACGTTTTTGTACGAAATGCAAAATACAAGCTCAACGCGCTTCCGCCTGATCGATGTTTACACTGGAAACGAGGAACGCAAAGATCTGCAAATTGACTCCTCAATCAGCATCGTCGTGGATCGCCATGACACCGAGGTGTACTTCGTGGAATATTGATTCCGTGAATTGAGTGCCGTGTTGAATTTCGAATAAATGCATGCATCGAAACATCTTTACGCCTTTTTATTGTAGTTTAACTTGTCTTATTGTTTGCGCATGCTTGCCACGTTCACAAAACTTCGATTCAAGCCTCCTCATAAGGTGTTATCTCTCATCATGTTCATGTGGATGCTGAAATGTTTGGAATTTCATGCACTCTAAAGCCATTATCAAAGCATCATTTTTATCAAAGCCTTGATGCACATGTTTTGTTTAACTGTTCGATAAGCTTAGTTTGCTCCAAATGTTCGATGACAATACTAAGTTACCGTCACCGTTTAGTAGTGCGGGAAGTTTATTTTCAGAGCGCATGCTTTCATTTATTTAATTCAAAGTAACTTAAAGTTTTAATGGTCCAAAAAGCAAATAATTTACAGTAACCATAAATTAAAAAATAGGGAATGCATATAAACAACACAAACGTTTTATCAATAAGAAAAGTCAGCATGTGTTTTCAGGTACGATGTTAGATTTGGTCAACATATGTTCAGGCTTGATGCAAAACTGATATGTGGGGGCAGAGAGTTCCACATAAAACAAACTCGGACAGCAAAGAAGAACCTTCGACAATTTGATCTAATTAACTTGTAGCCCAGCGATCTGCTACTCTAATAACTCTACCAGTCAATTACTCGTGTATCCAGGCCAATAATCTTCAACGCACCCCGAGCTGCTCCAAATTTTATAGCAGTATGCTGTGGTTAACACGGTCAAAAGCTTTAGACATCCAAGTAACAAGCATGAATAGGGTATCGATTATCCACGGCTCGAGTCCAATTATCAAGAGTTATGAGAAGATTGGTGAGGCAGGAGCGTCTTGTCCCGAATCCGTGCTGTGCGATGAAAATGAGCTCATTTTGCTCCAAATGTTTCATAAGTGCGTCTGCTACAAATCGGTCGAGTAGCTTAGAGACCTCTGCCAACAATGTGACTGGTCTGTAGTTAGACACATCGGATCGGTTCCCTCCTTTGTATATCGGAGTGTTTCACCCTTTTTCCCAGTCAGTGAGAGGTTAAAAAGATCAGAGATTGGTGAGAATAGATCACGGGCGCATTGTTTTAAGAGGAAAGGTGTTATTTCCTCAGCACCCGGGGATATGTTTTTGTATTTAACCAAAGTAGCCTTACCAGGACACTATCGGAGTTCACAGAGATTTCTTGTATTGTGTTTATTCGTGATCTGAATGCAGGTCTATCTTAGCATAAGCGCTCGTTAGGGTACAGCACTCGGATGATATACATAGTGCCTCCCTTTGGTACAAAGAAAGGACAAGAAACACCCAACAGAAATATTACAAAAATGACAAACAATCGGTTGGCAGAAGAATTGCATGCGACCGTTCAGGTAACAACCGCCTCGGAATAGGAGCAATCTAGGAACAATCGAAAATTCGTAAAGGTCGGCCAAAAGAACCCGAAATGGTGAGGGTTCGAGTGGAATTGGCTGGCAGGAAATTTAATGACAAATCAGATCAGGGTTACCTAGCATTGAAAGTTTGAGGACTTTGTTGTGGTAACAAGATTTGACTACAACCGATAAGCGAATCTTATGTTCTTTGTCATCTGCGTAATGAAATCTTGACTAGTTAGCGTTCTTTAGCTTCAAGGTAATTGAGAGTAGTTAGAGCTCGATGCCGATAAAAGAACGTGATTAACATTGGATTTGTAATTCTTCGAGTTGTGGTTCGACAACATATTAGACGTTAGGACTGGAGAGTGATTTGGCCTTAAGTCACCTGACAAAATTAACTCGTACTTACGATTGGTTCACAGTATCACTTAGTACGTACCTGGAAGCAATAGTATTTTGTCGGATTATCCACAATTACAATTTTTCCCCGTGGCCAATGCAAAGCCTTGTAAACCATGCTTTCAAGATCCGGAGGTTTCCCTGGCCAAATTGATGGCAGGTCGCCAAGTTCACTGCTGTTTCCACGCTTGGAAGCTGTATTATTCGTTAGAACCGGCCTCCACGGGGTTATTTGCTCTTCTTCTTCACTCGTGGCCATTAGTGCCGTGGGCATGTCGATCGGTTCGTCGTCCAATTCACAACGTCTCCCGTCGTATTCACAACTGACCAAGTAGTCACGCCATTTTGAAACAAACTTCGATCGATTACCGAAGAAAATACCTCGAAATGTTCGCTTAACTCGGTGTCGCCAATAATTTTCCGGTAATTGCCAGCCGAAAACATTGTCGCCCTTCTGATTGGCCTTCGATATCCAGAAGTCGGCTGTGGCCAGGTAACTGAATGTTGAATCAACGTGGTTGATTTATTGAAGCTCATCCATAGAATGTGGATGCTACATGTATTCAAATGGTGGTTTGATGGTCAAAATATTACTAGTTCTCTCGTACACATACATGGGCACCGGGGAGTGTAGCCTTCTGGCCTATATTCAGTTTTATCTTTCTTGTATATGCCGCTCATTTGCTATCTAGATAAACACAAAGTGGTATGAAATATTGGTTCACGTAATTACACAAACAGATGCATCAACTTATGATATAGATCTGGCCACATTAAGACGTGAGCGACAACAAAACTTTAGGTTCTTTATGGCTGGCTTGAGAGAGTGATATTGTTTGAATCAAATAAAAAAATCTTACTAATGTTTGCTCTAGCAGAAGATAAAATGGATAGCCATTTTTCATTATAAGAGAAGTCGTGATGGTTAACAGTATAGGACGTTTACTTTTCAGTTCAGGCTTGAATCCTGCCACAATTTCACATTTTTGGAAAAAGTAAGTGCGACGGACTAGTGGCCTGTCATTAACATATACAGGTTTGTGCTGAATAACCGGAGGAAAACTCTTGCTCCATTGACCACAATGGACAATTAATAATCTACGTCGAACATTTGAGCATTTGCTTTAATTTCGAACTGTGCTCACCAGCTGTCCACGGATACAAGGATCATTGAGCATACTCTTACTGTCGCCACCTGATGAAGACAAGTAGCAAGAACTCGGTTCTGGAGCATAATTGTTGGGAAGTGATCAACAAAGTGCCAGGAATAGTTAACTCGTGATATCATTTTCATTGATTTTGGGATTGAATACTGACATCTACAAAAAGTATTCCCGCAACACGATTAACAAGTGTTAAAACGTTTTATTTTTGAAATTCCTTCGCGGTTCAAAGATTTTAGGTTAGAACGCCTAATTTTCAGTCGGTCATTGTACTGTTTTTAATGCATGAATTTTGTTGTTGGTTTTAGTGGAATTCAAGCATCCTTTCTTTGCTGGAATTTCATAGCTTCATAAGCCAATCATTTTCAACTATTCAGATTTATGCTGCTCAAATCCGTTAGATGACGAGGTCTCGGCACGCGTTTCTAAAGCGACCGTAGCATTACGCAACCTAGGTCACCTCTGGCGTCAGAAAGGACTATCTCTGTTACTCAAGGGTAGAGTCTATAAAGCGACGGTTCGTGTTGTGCTTCTATATGGGTGCTAAACCTGGACCTTACGTGAAAACATATTCAGCGTCTCCAAGTATTTGACAACCGGTGTCTCCGCAGTATTCTAGGAGTTATCTGTTACAATCGCATACGCACCGATGCTCTCCGAAATAAGCTGTTTTGTAGTAATGTCGATATAGAGAAGCAGATCAACCTGCATAGGTTACGCTGGTTGATTCACGTTTTACGGATGCCGGACCACCGACTTCCGAAACAGATTCTTTTTGAGACGCCACATCCTGATTGGCGTAAATCTCGGTGTGGCCAAACCGTCATATTGCATTGGCAGTTAAAAACCCTTACTAGTAACCTTTCCTAAGTAGGCGCAGCGCGTCTTCCAGGCTGGTGTCCCCGCGATTAGATATCGCAATGGTTAGTTACGCATCATGATATGTCCTGAAACCGTGTTCAATGGCGGTCTTGCACTAAGCATATTCTTGGATTGTTTGCTTAACCTTGTATGTTGTCAAACGGAGTGACGAGAAAAGCTTATTATGATGTGCGACAGTGAAAGCCGCAAGGAAGCTGCCGTGCTGATGTCGCTCTACTCGTTCACGAAACTTGTTTGAATATATGTTTCATTCGAGGTGTAGGCACATCTTCCCAGTTTGTTTGTGCTTGCTGTTCTTTAGGAGCCGTAGCAATTTAAGTCCGACCCTTCCCCATCATTTAGGATTTTACTTTTACATGGTTGTACGGCAGTTAAGCATTCTGTACGTGTTACAGGTGTATTGCTGTCTTCGATGATCATGATGTCAGAAATTGTGTGAGATATGTGGAACTTTAGAATTTATGTATACTATGGGGATGAGAAAGTAATTTAGCTGTGATTTATGGTTCTACCTGTAAGACTCCCGTTGTTTTATTTAGCGTTTAAGAAATTGAGACTGATCAGCAGTTTACTTACGCTTGCTTCAGTTCTGGATAAGCAGCCAGCTTATTGATCGAGAACGGACTGTCAGGACAAACGGAAATTATTGGAAAGTGGAAGTTTGCTTTTCCATAATTGATTACTGTGGAAATGGGCATATTGACGAAACCAGCGATCAAACGAGAAACCGTGAGCACACAGAGAATACACATGCAAATGACGATCAGCAGCACCATACGTCTGATCATTCCAGGTCGCGATTCCAATAAGACATCGATTCCGTGAAAGGTGCTTCGCTCCCCCAAGGTGCGCAGGCGATTCTGAAGTTTTTCCAGGCGTTCATTGTCCGCGCGGATTCTATTGTCTCGGCGAATTTGTTTTAACCGCTTTATCTCCTCATCACTCATCTCAAAGAAAGCTTCATAAAATCGAACTTGTCGAATACAATGTCAGGATGGCCAATATTGATAAGTGAGAGATCACGTGCAATCACGTGGAGCAAATTCCGATCAATATATTCGTTGAATTCTAGCTGGGACGGAAGAATGTTTTTTGAGTTTACACCGTAGTGTTGAACGGATAAACAAATTTATGAATGAAAACATAGAGCAAGAGACAGTCAAAGTCGTGCGGAACCATATTTTTGTACGAAACGTTTTTTCTCACATGATATGTATCTCTTTTTGGCGCTGTTTTGATCTATGACGATACAAAAGACATCAAATTAGTCTGTTTTACGGCTGTATGCTAGGCTAACCCCTAAAATACTCCAATAGAATACCATATCATTTTAGACTCTTGTGCCAACATCGCATCTCGGTTTCAAAGTTTGCAATGTGCACCGGCGATAGGTAAGCGTCAAGAGTCCCCTATTTGTACAGACAGCAAAGATTCAAGGATTTATGGTTAAAAAGTTAATACTCTAAAACACCACAGGATTACGGTATGAATGAAAAACATGAAAATTACAATAGTATAAAAACAATAGATAATATCAAATGTAAGGCTCACGAAAGATGTTCGTTTGCAGGTGTAAGTCCAATTTCGATTTAAAAATCGCCACAATATGTCGAGGTAGGGAATTCCAAAGAAATATAGCACGCACGGCGAAAATATGGCGCTGACAATCAACACGGGAACTTGGAACGTAAAGGGATATGGTATTTCCGCGTGTCACTTTCCCGTTACACAAATCAAGTAAGTGGTTTAGTGGATGTCCTTCCATAGACACAATTCTATAGGTCAAATTAATATCGCGTCGTATCCTCCTTTGGGTAAAGTAACATAGACCCAGACGTCGGCATCTTTCTGTGTACGGAACATTGCGAAGACCCATCACTAACTTTGTTTCTCTATGATAGATTTTATCGAAAAGAGCTATATCTTTTCGCAGTCAAGGAGCCCAGACCTCGACCGCATACTCCATCGTAGGGCGAAGGTAGACATTCATTATCCTTGGTAACGTTTCCAGAGAGAATCTTTCAAATATTCTTCAAAGGATACCTAGAAATCTGGCAGTGCACTGTGCTCTTCAGTTTACCGCTAATCCACACTCCAAGATCTTCTTCTAACGAGCTCCACGCTAGGTGTTCAGTTCCCAATAGATATGCCTCAGAAACATTCTTGCCAAGATAGAGCATCTTACATTTCTGTATGTTGAATGATTTGTCATACATGACCGCCCAATTCGACAGGCTGTCGAAATCCATTTGTAGTTTCTCACAATCCCCTGCAGAACTAACCTGCGTTCAAATTTTCATATCACCCGCGAACAGGACCATTATGAACGATAAGAGGGTGGGGGGTAAATCGTTCATGTACAACAGAAAGAGGAGCGGGCCTAACACAGATCCTTATGGGATTCCACTGGTGGTTTTGAACGTATAAGATAGCACTCCGTTAACGTTAACTCGGGCCTCGCGATCTGACAGATAGTCGCACAACCATGAGATGAGTGGTTCACATATTGCTGAACGCACCAGTTTTGAAAAAGCAGATGATGATTGACTCTGTGTAAAGCTTTCGAAATGTCTAGGTAACAACGTGGATGCAAGAACTTCTATCCAACTCCTTTGTCCAGTCGTCAAATGCTATGAGAAGATTTGTGAGACAAGATCGGTGTGATCGAAATCCATGCTGCGCTGGCGAAAACAAATTATGCGATTAAAAGTGTGCAACCATACTTTTCGAGACTATACGTTCCATGACCATAGCATTAACGGGTAAAATTGTGACGGGAGGATAATTTGCAGCGTCAATTCGGCAGCCGCCTATAAAGATAGGTGTTTTCACGCCGGACTTCCAATCTTTTGGTATACTACCTTAAGCAACGAATAGTTAAACAGGCTGGAGATCGGTTCAAAAAGCTGACGGTGACAAAACCTGAGTACATCCGGTGTAATGCCATCTGCTCCTGGGGATTTTCTTACATTAAATTTCAGCAAATGATTTGAGACAATCATTGGATTTAACGAAATATCTCACTGTGTTTCGATTCCTGTTTCGATTGAATACTCAGAACCTTCCACTAAAACCTTTAGCGCGAACACTATAGAATAGTAAATTGCCAGAGCATTTGCGGTTTCCAACGCAGTTTCAGTGAGTTTTTCACCATTGTGGATGGGAAAAATACCTGGTTTGACTTTTGCTTTCGCGTTCATGATTTTTATAATAACTTAGGGTTGCGATCCATTTTCGACAGGAGCATCAATTGGTGCGCTTCCTTATCCTCTCGAATAAGCGCAGTCACTTTGTTGCGTAACATACGGAAATGTTGCCAAGAAGTAGAAGTATTGTTGGCTTTGTGCTGCACTTACGCTGCTCGTTTCAGTGCTATCCACTTTTTTGTTCTGCTGCGGACAACAAAACGAATTTCATGTAAGCAACTTTTCTGAACGATCTGCGAGTTTTCGTCTATCTTCAGTTTCAGGAAACCTAAAAGTTCGTTCCATTGCGAGTCAGGGCCTTTGTTGTCCGTCTGAAAATGCGGAATCTGCACGAGCGATTTACTCAGGGCCAATTTATCTACCCGTCGAACCACCCCATTCGGAGTAAGCGATTGCTGAGTACTGCAAACATAGTCGAACACAAGCACTGAATGGTCGCTAAGACCCAGTGGAGCCTGGAATTCGATCGCTCCGATAGATTGTTCCTCCGATGTTAACACCAAATCCAAGACAGAGGGGCGGTCAGAACCTCTCCTCCGGGTGCATTCGTGAACATGGTTGTATAACGGGATTGAATCTAGTACCTCTCTAAATCGGTATTCTGGTGTTTGTGGGGATTGATCGTCCCTGAGATAAAGGGTGGACAGATTAAAATCACCCATAATAAGTGTCGTTGCTTGCTGTGTGCGAGTCAAGCGCTGAAGCACTTGGATCAACCTTTCGTTGTACGATTCTGTAGATGAAGGGGACCGGTAGACCACACCAATAATGCAAACTTCACCAGACATCAGCGTTAAAGAACACCAAATTGTATCCTCGAGCGTGAATTCTGTGTTTCCTATTGGATGGCATTGGAGTCTATTATGATAATAAAGAGCAACACCACCACCGCTTCTCTCTCTCGAACTTTCCTTATCATATTCATATTTGGAATTGATATCTCCGTTTCATCTTATAGAGTTTGTGGTGTTCAAATCATGTAAAGTTATTAGAGAGCCTACTCGGTTAGTGTCGGAATGCTCAAGTTTTTTGGAGCTATCGCTTGACATTCAGGTTGAACCTCATCACTAGGCGTTGGTGGGTCGGTACTATCCCTTTGCTTGCTTTCGGATATTACCATGGGCAAGCTGAACTTGACGTTCTGGGGTAGGTTTTTTCCATTAGCTTTCCATTCACGTTTGATACCATCGGTCATTTCGGTTGTCTAGAAGATTACCTTTAAATGGCTAGGATTTTGTCCTTTATAGTAGGCAGACCGCGGTATCCTAAATACATCCACAAGTAAGGTATTTTTAATACCAATTGTTCCGGCTAGATATTTCCGCTGTTTGTGATCGAGCTCAGACTTTTCTTGAGATGGTACGTCAGTATCTTCTTCCGGAACACATAGAATTACAACACTTCTTAGATTACTTCTCGAGATTTCTGCGACGACTTTCGCTCCCACCATGGTAAGTCTGCATGGATACGACATTTAGTCTCTAGATCACCTCTAAGATCTTTCTTTGGACATCTGCTCCTTTGGTCTTTTAGTAAGTTTTTTCCATGTTTACCCTATTGTGTGTAGTACAGACTTATTTTTATTTAGTCCACTACAAGGGGCGTACAGAAAGTGTGCTAATTTCGTCAGCTCCGGGAGATTTCTTCATGTTGAGGTTTAGCAATGTGCGGAGGACACTGTCCGAAGTAATAGTTAGTTGTTGTAAGACGTTTTCAGGTGAGATTACGGGAGTTATGGGACATGTAACGGTGTTTCGTGGACTGAAGACTGGAGAAGAAATGGGATAGATCATCCGCAGATTGCGAATCTGTGGCTGTTGTCTTCAGAGCGGCAACCCTTGGTTTCACCCTAGACCGGTTATTTATGATCTGAAAGATATTTTTGAGGTTTGATTACATTTCATTGAGTAAATGTTTTTGATAATTCAATTTCGCATCAACAACAAGTTTGTTCACCTTATTTCTCAGCAAACGGAATGTCTCCCAACTCTCAACAGTGGTATCATATCGATGAGCTCGCCATGCAGCATTTCGTGGAGTCAACCATTTCCGTGTTCGGTTTCTCAGCTTAAACTTATATCCATTTCTCACCTATGAAACAAGATGAGAGTGCATTCCAGCGGCAAATTTAATTGCGTATATCATCCACTGCCACTGATCGTGCACGTTGTCGGACTTAAGACCAAGGACTGTCCCGTACTTAAGAGTAGTTTTAAGTTGTGAAAAGTCAATTATTCTAATCAGCTTCATGATCTCACTTGTTCTGATTGCCTGGCAAATATAATGAAACGTAATAACTAAGTGGTCACTGACTCCTATTGGAGCTTCATATGTGAGACATTTAATCACGTGTTCTTCATTTGTCAGTATCAATTCCAATATAGACGGTGTATCAGTACCACGAAATCGGGTTCTGTTAAAAATATGGTTGTAGAGTGGAATTTTTTCATGCAACTGTTGATATATAGCAATTATGCAGTTTTCTGGATGAACTGAATTTCCAATTGAGGTCTCTGATCAGAAAAAGTCTGCCGCGGTATCTCGTGGCCGGTAAGCGTATATTTGCAAGTAATGCTGAACTGTAGGCTTAATCGGCTGAAGGCGATCGGTAAATCACACCCACTGTGCATTTTTTGACTGCTGTTACATTCAGCGGACACTATAATGTGTCTTGCAGTTGTAAGTCGTCATCTGTGATCTCTTGGCAGAGCAATCTCGGAATCTGGTAAAGCGCAACACCACCTTCTCGAGTCAGGCGATATGGATGAAGTTGAAATTTCTCATAAGCAGAATATGTATAAAATGACTGAAGCATCGAACGTTCTGTATCATGTCATCTATCGTATCATATTTGTTCCTAACGACTACACAAACATGATATTCACCAGATAATATTCAAAAATTAGTGTACACAAATAAACTCATTTTCTATTTTATTCTAGAAGATAGTGAGAGCTGACACCACATTTGCACCTTATGTGAAGCACACGCTTGCCGATATGTTTATACTAGTCGTTGCAGTGCAGCAGACACTTTTACCAATGGTTCAGTGTCAAACTCCGAAGCCGCGCTCGGAAGTGGATAGCCATGCGAAATTCCGCATGGGCTGCACACAAAATAATACGAACAGACGCATCTTGGGAACACTTTCGTAGTTTTCGTAACAAGGTGACGTCCTTAATTTGAGAAGACAAGCAATATCACCATTGGAAGCTGATCGACCAGATGGAACGACATCCTAAGTTGCTGTACACCATAGTATAAACCGCGACCAAGGTTAAGCCAGGTGTATTTCCTATCCAGACTGAGAACGGACTGACTGATAGTGTCAAGGATACAGCTGATGCCCTAATATCATTTTATGCGCAAGTATGTTGTCCAAAAAACGTGTCAACGCTGACGACTTTGCCGCGCCCACTACAAGTCGAATGCCTTAGCAACATCGACGTAAATCTTACGGATGTGCGAAAGCATTTACACGGGCTGAACGTTCGCAAATCACCAGGAGAGAATGGAATAACACCCAATGTTCTGAAGTCATGCGAGCTGGAGCTTTGTGGCCCACTATGTGGTCTATTCAGGCATTCATTGAATACGGGAACCGTACAAACTCAATGGAAAACCGGTGTTATCACACCAATCTACAAAGGGGGCAGTCGTTCTGATCCGGCGAATTACCGCCCCGTGACGCTTCTTTCAGCGGTTTCTAAAATTTTGGAACGCCTGGTGTGTGAACGACTTGTTGAACATCTCGAGAATCACCAGCTAATAACTTTCACACAACACGGATTTAGGAAAACATATTCATGCCTGTCTAACTTGCTCACGACTCTAAATGACTGGACGCAAGCACTAGACCAAGGGGGTTCCGTCCATGCCGGTTACTTAGATATATCTAAAGCATTCGACAGAGTGAATCACTCCTTACGTCTTCAGAAGCTGCAGAATGTTGGCGTCATCGGAAACCTACTAACATGGTTCACAAGTTACCTGTGTGGACGCAAAGTAAAAGTCAGAATAGATGGTGAAACTTCTCGAACAATTGAAGCCACGAGCGGAGTCCCTCAGGGTTCGGTTCTCGGTGCGATACTGTTTCTCATATTTATAAACGATCTACCGAACTTACTAGCATGTAAGCTTGTTTTATTCGCAGACTATGTAACAATTTGGACGAAGGTCAACTCTATCGAGGACTGTCAAGTTCTGCAAGGAGATTTGAATAAGCTGCACCAGTGGTCAATCCAAAACAAACTGCCAATTAATTTCCGCAAGTGCAAAATGTTGCAAGTCGGAAAACCCTTTCCCTTTACCTATACACTTGGCAGCCACCCGCTTGAATGGAGTACATCACAAAAAGATCTCGGAATCTTGGTGTCTGACACTTTGAAGAACAGCCTACAGTGCGAGGCCATCTACAAGCGTGCGTGCAGCTTGTTAGGTTTACTGAAACGCATTTTCGGACGTTTCCCACCACACTCACTCGTGAAATTACTAAACATTACAGGTTAGGGAGTTCCAGGTAAAACATACACATTTAGAATTAAAATACATTGAACAGTTCAGTCTCGAGTCGGTAATCAGTACTGTGTAGTCCTGACTCCGGCTGTTTCGTCGTGGTTGTTGTGTGAATAGATTATTCAAGGGATGGTTGGAGGTATGCAATATATTAAACATAAGAATCAAATCACCCTTAAGATGGCGGTGGCGAGAGTAAAAAATTTAGGCTTGTGATACGCTCTTCCTATTGTTTGTGTCTTTAACCGCGTAAGAGCTTGGTGGAACCATTATATATTCTCTAAAATAGTCTGTTGTCCTTCTCTAGCTAGGGCGACCAAGCCTGACCGCATAACATAAGTAGTTCACACGGGATTGGTTTGCTCACTGAGCAGATTATTATTATTATTATTTCACATAAGTCTTTACAGACGGTGTGCCAACAAGTATACCATGAAGAAGGTACATGATGAGAGAAAAAAAGAAAAAAAGAGGGTGATTTTTTTGTCAGTCTGTTTACACATGCCGCTTTTGATCTTTTTTTGTCTTTTTTGGAATAAGGGAGGGGGGAGGGTCATTGATAAACGGGAACACAAGCACGGCAGGATTCTCGCCATTGGTTCCTTTCTTGTGCCATCACACTGAGTGTTGTCAGCCACATGTCTTAACGGTCCTTCGGGCCCCACCCGGGTAAGCGCGATGTTCCCACGATGGCTAGTGGGGCTGTTAGACGTTTGAGGGTCTTCCGCCAAGTATTCCTTTGTCCGCCACGGCGACGTTTCCAATCTGGTCCGGCGAGAGCAAAAAGAGCTAGGCGAGGAAGGCGTCGCTCATCCATACGGAGAACGTGCCCCAGCCATCTCAGCTGGCACATTGATATATGATCGGAGAGTGGCACAGAGCGATCACCGAGGACTGCCCTCCTGACGTCATCATTTTTGACTTTCTGTTGCCAGCTTAAACGAGCTATACTCCGCAGGCAGCGATGATCAAACGTCGATAATCGTGGACTATCAGCTTGTCGCAGCGTCCACGTCTCGCAGCCATACAGTAGAACTGCTCGTACGGTGGCCTGGTACACTCTGCCTTTCAAGCGTAATCCAACATCTTGTCGGCGCC
Organism: Atriophallophorus winterbourni; assembly: GCA_013407085.1. Lineage (NCBI taxonomy): Eukaryota > Metazoa > Platyhelminthes > Trematoda > Plagiorchiida > Microphallidae > Atriophallophorus > Atriophallophorus winterbourni. The sequence goes on from JACCGJ010003203.1 coordinate 37,390, forward strand.
ACAGATGCCGTAGCCCAGCGAAGGCATGGCGTGCTCTTGCAATCCGTGCTGTGATTTCAGCTTCGTTATCGCCCC
>JACCGJ010003204.1:0-40732 GCA_013407085.1 Atriophallophorus winterbourni
AGCCCGACATACACGCATTCTTCGTGTATCTTTTCCGGTACGTCAAAATGTTTCCGCTTCACATCGGAGTTTTCAGGTAAATTTTTTTTACCTCGTTTAATCGTGCATTTTATTTGCATCAATTGCTCCTGTTTATAATGATTAATTCTAAACGCGTTATTTTGGTTTCGACGGTCATCACAATACACAGTTTTATTTCCCAGGACCCTGAGTATTGGTTTCATTTTTTAGAAACTGAATTTATTTCAAGTTCAAGTTCAAGTTGCACAGGGCTGAAGGTGGTTAAAAGCCAATCACGCGCCCAGATTTCCTTCGACGGTATGCGGTTGAGCACCCGGCACTTCGATATCGAGTATACAGTTCGTACATTTCACACGTTCTTGCTTCCGAATAACTGGAAAGTAAGGTAGGGTTTCTCTTCACCATCACGGTGAGAGGTCAGCTATTCAGGAAACAATGCAATAATATGCGTGAACAATGTGTGGTGTATGAAATCACTAGCCTAGTTGAGGTAAAGTGAAACACAGTCATAGACTGCATGTGGGCTAATTTACTGTCAGGTTGTCCAGGCCTAGACAGATATGATAAAAATGTAAAAATACGTTTTTTGTTTTTTTTATAAAGTTTTTTATTAGACAATATGCGGAAATATGATAGACCATTTAACGTCTAATTCCCGTTTAAAGCTCAACACATTTGGGAGGCTTACTATACAATCTGGGAGCTTGTTCCAGAAGTTGACCACACGGTTGCTGAAAAAGTGCTCACGTGCCAGCAACCTGGGCCTACTCTTAAGAAGTTTCATGGAATTACTTCTTGTAGCTGCTTTAGGCGCAAGTTTAAGGATTTCAGTAATATTATCACCTGTAAGACCCTTTAGAATCTTGAAGGCTTCTATTAGGTCACCTCGCAGCCGCCGTCTCTTTAGTGAGAACAAACCGAGGTCCTTGAGTCTAGCCTCATACGTTTTACCTGCCTGGCCCTCAGCCATCCTAGTCGCAAGGCGCTGGACCCTTTCGAGACATGCTATATCCTTTTTTAAGTACGGTGCCTAGGATTGAACGCAGTACTCCAAGTGAGGCCGCACGACTACTTTGTATAAGGGGATGAAGATTGAAGGTTTTCGGCAAGATAACGCTGAGCGAAGTCTGAACAATTTTCTGCGAGCCTTGTTTGCAGCTTCGGCACATTGAGTAGCCCATTTAAAATCGCCTGTTATAGTAATGCCAAGATCCTTCACTTTCTGAGCAGCCGCTATTCTGATAGTTCCTTCTCCAACTTCTAGTTGGGTTGTCGCTAAATCAGTCGTCAGAAGCCAGCTCTTCCCCAGGTTTAGTGGCAAGTCCCAGGTCTTTGTCCACTCGATTACTTTTTCTAAATCAGAGATAAGCGTATCTCTACTGTCGGTTCCTAGGATCTTAACATCATCAGCAAACAGGAAGCAGCGTGAACTCAAGCACCGAGCCTTGAGGCACTCCACTGAGAATCAGTGATTCCTGCGAGCACTCCCCTGCAATTCTAACATAGTGCGATTAGTTAAGAAGCTGTCTAACCATCGATGTAGGTCACCTGTGACGCCACACATACTTAGTTTGTGCAGAAGGTACCTATGGTTTACCGAGTCAAATGCCTTTTGAAAATCAAGATAGCAGACTTCGACTACTCTCCCTTCATCGAGGCGTAATGTCACTTCGTCCAAAAAGCTTAGAAGATTGGTCAGACAGGACCTTCCTTTCCAGAATCCGTGCTGGGCATCGGATAGTAAGGAATTGGCTACCAAATGTTTACATACCTGGTGCCGAATGATTTTTTCCAAGCACTTGCAAAGAATGCTTGTCAGGCTTACAGGCCTGTAGTTGCGTACATCCGAAATTGGACCCTTTTTGTATATGGCTATTACCGCCGCTCGTTTCCAATCATCCGGTAGTATACCCTGGAGTAAGGTAGCTTCGAAAAGATTTCTGATTGCAAGGCTAACTATATTCGCAAGCGGTTTAAGAATAGCCGGATGTATGCCGTCGGGGCCAGCCGACTTAGTTTTGTCCAGCTGCGACAGAACTGTGGTGACCATTTCCTGATTAACCTTCACCGAGCTAAAGGGAGGTGCTCTGCACTCGTGAGTTTCTAAACAGTTACCTGAATCGCGCCGATAAACACTGCAGAAGAATGAATGCAACGCATCGGCTTTTTCCGGTGCAGTCAAAGCCGTATTGCCATCATCCAGCACTAACGTACCTATTTCCTCTCTTAATGATCGCTTGGACTGAACATAGCCATAAAAAGCTTTCAAGTTAATCTTTGCTTTTTTGGCAAGTCGGGATTCGAAGTCCCTTTTAGCTTTCCTTTGCAGCGCAACAGCTGAATTTCTAGTCTGTATGTACTGCAGTCTAGTTCTGTGAGTTCCACAGAATTTGTACGCCCTCCAGCTACGGTCACGACATCTAATAGCCTTGCGAATAGACGCGCTCCACCCGGGTGGTTTTCCTCGCGTTCTCACTGGTTGTAGAGGAGCAAAATCATCCTGTAGTTGTAAAAGGTGCCCTTTTATAATATTCCACCTGATTTCTACACTAGGTTCTAATTCTTCTGGTTCCCAACTTAGATTCATTGCTTTAGTTTGTAGTTGGACGATGTCCATTCGACCAAAGTTGCGGGACATCTTTACTTGAGGTCTAGGATGCACTAAAGTCCAGTCAAGAAGAATTACAGCGCGGTCGCTCTTGCCTAGTGGTGAAAGGTATTTGATTCCATAAATATCTCTTTCATGAGACGATAGAACCAAATCTAAAGTTGACGGAGTATGTCCTGTCCTAAACCTTGTATGTTCCCTGACATGTTGATAAAAGGCCCCGACATGAAACCAGTCTAGATATTGCGACTCAACTGACCCTGGTGAAAAAATTTCAGTACGCCAATCAATGCCCGGGAGATTGAAGTCTCCGACAATTAGTAATGCGTTGCATTGCCCTATTAGTACTTCCAATGTGTCCATCAGTAATTGGTCGTCTAATGATGAAGCAGTCGGGCTTCTATAAGCACATGCAAGTGCCAATCTTCTTCTAGCGACAGTAAGAAATACCGATGTTAGTTGGATTGAGTGAGAAGCGATCTTTATCGATGTCTCACTGTGGGGGAGATCTTCGTTTATCATAATTGCCACTCCGCCTCCCGTAGCACCAGTATCCCTATCCTGACGATAAATGGAATACTTAGTTGATACAAATGACGGAACATGATCATCTGGTTTCAACCATGATTCGCAGATGGCAATTATGTCGACCTGGTTTTCCAGTGCAGCAAGCTGCAGCTCACCCCATTTATTACGTATACTGCAAGCATTTGTGTACAGTACACGGGTATTTCTATTCTGCGCACATTTTAAACTAACTTTACTCGGGGTGGGAGCACCCCGTTTTTTGAAACCGGAGAAGTTGATAAGTGGCTAGACTGCCCTTGCGAACGAGCTTGCACCGGCCTAATGACAGTTGTACATAGATTTTCCTCGTTCAGAAGCTTACTGAAAAGCGAGTTTTTCATGCGCTCGTATTCTACTGGCGGCCCATTTTGGAGTACATCTTCAATGACAACTACCGCCAGTCATGTGCGTTTTTGAACGCTTTCCATGAAAATGTGGTTGAGGCCCCTTATCTTGGACAACTTTGAATCGCCCATTTGTGTAGCGCTCAAGGTAAGCACTTTTTAAAAGAAGCGTATCACTGTCCTGCTGGTTCATGAATTCTACCAAGATCGGACGAGCGCTATTTACAGTTGGGTTCCACCGGCCTACACGATGGACCCTTTTTACCTGGCAGTTAATTAGCCCTGCCATTCGCAAAATATCTTGAACCCTGGAACGGTCCATTTGGCGCCGGGATTTGCTTTCGCGAATCAGCGGCTCTTCCCTATTTAGTATGAGGAGAGTACGAGATGGCCTCGTTTCCGCCATTTTGTGGGGTGCAGCAAGCTTACTAACTTGCTCAGCTAAGGCATTTATTTGCCTTTCTAAAGCAACGTAGTTGGCTTGCTGTGTTATTACCGGACATTTACTGTTATCGACGGTTTTCTTTTTTTGGGTTCTTTTTCCCCCCTGTGTTGCTTTTTTATTCTTATTGATGGTACTGCGGGCAGGGCCGGGTTTTGTTGACGGGGTTGTTCTTATTCTTACGACCTCGGCGTAGGACAACGGAGAACTCTTACTATTTGCCTCAACATTGTTTAAAATACTAGCGGAGGTCCTCAGGAATACTTCCCTGGCGTTTCTCTTACACTCCCAAAATACCCATTCCATGAAACTATTTTTACAATAAGTTTCATAATGCTTGGCAAGAATGCCAGAGCATTTTGGATGCGCCCATCTCTGGCACACATCACAAGCTATGCCTTTTACAACCTTCTTACCACATTCACTTGAAATGCAGGGATATGAAGCTTTAGGCATAGTTTGATTTTTTTAAAAATTCAAATAACAATGAATATATATAAAAATTTTCAAAAACGTAATAGAATATGTTGATTCTAGTTACGATGTGTATATAATGCGATAAATTGATTAACAATTTAAAGGAAAAATCAGAGAAAAGCGATTTGGAAATAGATTATGTGGAAGAGCGTGGGAAATACAACCAAGTTGAACGTACCGCGCAAGTTACAAAAATATCTAAAAATATCATTGATGACTACACCATGTTTTCACAATTAACGCAGAAACTCCCCGCGGATGTGTTATTACAGGTACGCGACGCAGTCCTGACTGCACCCATAGGTGACCGCTACCGTATCGTCAAACAAGCCGTGATTTCTCGCACGGTTCCGTCTGAACGATCTAGGCTGCAGCAGTTGTTCGGCAACTTAGAAATTGCCAACAAAGAGCCATCTACCATACTAACGGAGATGCGCCGCCTGCTAGGGTCATCGCACATGGACGAGTCCTTACTAATGGAACTATGGCTCCAGCGCTTACCTGAGTGCGTGCAACTCATCTTGATTGCTGCGGAAAGCACTCCGGTATCTGAGCTTGCGGAAATGGCGGACAACATCGCTGAATGTATCCGTCCGTCCACAGTAACCGCAGGACAATCACGCACACAGGGTACTCCAACGGAAGTCAGCATTGCGGATCTGCTGGCTGAGGTTGCGGCTTTACGCAATGAGGTTCGAAACCTCGCACTCAACAATAAGTCAGTATCTCGCACCCCATCCCGCCGAAACTCGAGTAGTCACACTCGGTCACCCGTTTGCTGGATACATCGGAAATACGGCGACGATGCGCGGCGTTGCATCAAACCTTGCGTCCATCGCACATCGGGCCGACAGCTAACGACGACTACTGTTGTCGGCCCGAAGAAATTACGTCGTCCTCTCCACATCAAGGAGAAATCCACGGGTCTATGTGACGGACCAAAATCCAGTACAGTCGTTCGCACAAGCGCTAAAGCGCACGGTAATTGTCAACGCTCGAAAATCCACCGATACACAAAAAGCCCATTAAGAGCTTTCGTCGAACCGGATAAGCGTTTCTCGCACATGCACGTAGACCTCGTTGACCCGCTACCACCTTCAAGTGGCTATACATCTGTCGCCCCTGCTAGGCAATCACCATTTGCCTATGGAGATAACGTGACGCGCTCGCGACACGGTAGGAGTCGTTTCCACCCACCATCTCCGCGATTTCAAGCCAAACAGTCCCACATGCCGACGGAGTTGGCACATTGCCAGTATGTCTTTCTCCGAAACGACATGGTGAAGCAACCTCTTCACCCTCCTTCTGATGGATCATTTAAGATAATTCGGCGGTCCCAAAAATCAGTTGTGATTGACCGCGCCGGTCGACACGACACGGTCTCGATTGACAGAGTCAAACCAGCGTTCATGGACAATGCAGTTGACTTAGCTAATCCACCAGATCCAAACCCAACACCACCGGTGATAACCCGTACTTTAATATCGGCTATCTAAACACCTGCCACCACAACAGCTAGGCGAGCGAAACGGCAACCCGTAAGGTTCGCCGACTAGGTAGCACATTTTAAAGTGTTATCACTAGGTATATGCCCGTGCATGCTTTACGTACCTCATCACTATAACTCGGTCGTGGCCATAAAGCCATGCACCAGAGAGTTTTTTCTTTTTACTTCTCAGGTACACATGCACCCCCAGCTGTGGAAATTGTGGCACGCGCCACCCCCGGATCGCCGACGCCTGTCGCCATCCTCCCGGTAGACCCGAGCACGCCGCCTAACGCGGGCGATCTCCCAAGACGGTCGTCATTGACCGTGTCGGCAAGCATGACACTGTCTCAATCGACAGAGTCAAACCGGCTTTCATGGACGAGGAAGTTATCCCAAATGACCCAACGCCAACCCCGGCACCACTGGTCATTACCCCTCCTGTCCCTACAGCTAACCCAGAGCCGGCCACTACAGGAACCAAACGTGCCAAACGGCAACCCGTTCGATTCGCAGATTTTGTTGTAGATAGTTAATACTTTCATATCTATCGGCATACACGCGTGCATTATTTCGTACCTCATTCTAATCACTCGGTCGTGGCCCTAAACCCATGCACCAGGGAGTTTTCTTTTTCTTTTTCCCTCAGGTACGCACCCACCCACCGCTGATGCCACCGAATCGCGCACCCTTCCTGGTCCACCTACGCTTGCCCCCAACTCACCCGGTAGCCCTAACCACCAACAAGAGCACAATTGTTCCAACACGCCTGTCACGTCACACAAGGTCCTTACCAGCCCAGATTGACGCGCCAACCGATTCTCCTGGCGCGGCCGTTTATCATTCTTCGGGACGCAGGAAATTCTGAGCAGGGACTGTGTTTTCGAAGCTTCTGGTTCTTGTTGTCAAGCCTACGAATGCGCCTGCTTCTGCTCAAATTGGGTTCATACTAAGACCACGCCAAACGGGAAAATCCCGCTAGCAGCTGTTCACTCCATGTGAGGCGGCTCGGCAGTACGTTCACTCACATGTGAGACGCTACTTGGCTTAGTCCTGATCGGTTCACCGTACATCCTACTCTCGAACCACCGATGATCGACCCACGCAGACCGAGCGCCCTGGCTGACTTCTATGTGACTGGTTGCTGAGAGACTACGTTCCTGCCCGGGGTAACCTGACACCCGCATGCGCCACGCTACTGGCAACTCCCGATCAGAAGTCTTCGTTGACCAGACTTCTTGGAGGGGGGCTGTGTAACACCGCTTGTTTTGCCTCATCAAAACATTGACCTTGACAATAATTACCTTCCGTTTCGTTCGTGCGTGCATCGTGATCGCTCTGTATACGTTTTGGCTACCGCTATATATCTTCCAGTCAACCTGCCTTTTCTCCAACGTTCTTGGGGATAATATTGTAGTAACCTGGTCTACTACAGATCCACTAAACAGTGGGCTAGAAAACTTACGAGGTATTACGGCAAGCCGAAATCCTTGACACCAGCGTATATTATCGTGTCATCATTTTTATCCGATATTATTGCATGATATTTTATATAAAAAATAACAAAATTGCATGCAGTCAAACCACAAAACAAGCTGCCTCTTGCGCATTTGCTTTTGCATATTCTGGTTAAACGCTTTCGTTTTTACGCGTGTGCACCATGCTGCTTCGCCATTAGTCTCGCTCTAGACTTGTGCCTGATGTCGATGATGATGGCCGTTTTACAGTCAGAGAGAGTCTTATTGACTGGTAGGGACCAACAAAAATCTGACAAAAAAATTATGAAGCCATTTAAAAATAGGCCACACATCGATTCGCTTTCTCAATCGATACAGCAACTTTCGATGGTGGACCCGTTCGAATTAATTAGAAAAGTCGAAGAAACTCACGTCAAACGGCACCTTATTGTCCTGATGTTTTAAACATGCATGCTGACATTATCTCGACAACCTGTTAATTTGAATTTAACAAATCAAAATAATGAATAAGTTATGCTGATTGTCTGTGGGCTCTGGGTCTTTTCTCTCTTAAGAATCGTCGTTTGAGAGGTGATTTGATTGAAACCTTTAAGATCTTAAAGGGTTTAAGCGGCGTTAATCCAGATGACATCTTTACCTTAAGTACTAAGCTGGGAACTCGTGGACACGCACTCAAGCTTGCTAATGAACGATGTCGACTAGATTCTAGGACACTATATTAATGCTCGATCTATATATATCTATATATATATCTATATTCTCTCTCTATAGATCTAACTATTAGATAGAGATTCTAGGAAAAACTTTTTCAGCTTCAGGGTGGTCAACTTCTGGAACAAGTTTCCTGAAGATCTTATCTCCTGTAGTTCCGTCTCAACTTTCAAGCATGGTTTAGACCGTGACTGGGTTAAGTTATTCTCTGATTACATCGCATGATCACCATGCTTAGGTTGTCCTCCATTTTGCTCGCTATTCATTGTAGCAATTTTAGAGCATCTTCTTATTTTTTATTCTCCATCATCTGACGTCTCACCGTGTTAGTGAGGAGAAACTGCCTTTTCTTTTTCCAGCATCGATTATTGCGAGTTGCTGTCCTACTACTATCAGGTACATCGCCTGGTACCGCGATCATCAGAGATTGCAAACGGAGAAAAAAGAAAATTACCTTTTGGCAGTGCATCGATTATAGCGTGGGGGATTATTGAAATTTGGCGTAGCTGTAGTGAACCTTGTGTTACCTGAAAGATAGGTTCGAAGTGCGTCCGGAGTGCATTCGCTGCGTCAACGGACGTAGCAGTTAACCCTCTCGGAGATTGAAGAAGCAGTATGCCGATTTTTACTTTTCTTTTGCTGTTTATATGCTGGTACAGGAGTTTTGGGTTCTGCACGAACTTATCAGTCAGGCTGCGTTGATATAAGTATCGATCTTGCCGCTTGAGAGAAACGCTATGGTTCCGTAAACGCCGATATGATTCCCAGCTGGAAGGTGTGGGACATGTAGTATACTTGTACCAAGCTTCATTACGTAGTGCAATTACTTTTCTAGTTCTGCTTCGAATTTCTGCATTTCTGCGCTGCGGTGCATATGGCTTTTCGAATGTACAAATATCCAAGAGTGCATGCCATTTCGTCACAAACTCGGTCCAGCAGGCGTCAAGTCCCAAATTTTCGGGCACAGTCCAATTGTTAGCGGAGACAAGTTCGGATAGAAGACGATAATCGGTCACATATCGCTGTTTTTGTACACGATTGTTTGGATAATAAGCGTATGAGATATATGAAAAACATAAGATTATGTGGTCATTTTTACCTAGTGGGGTATACGTAACCAAGTTGGATATCATATGCTCTTCATTGGTGAAGATTAGATCGAGAGTTGATGCATTGGAGCTTCCACTATAGCGGGTGGGGTCCAGTACGTGATTGTACAACGGGTTAGAGGTAATAACTTCCAGAAAATCTCTTGCAAAGTTGTGAACCGTGGTACCTGATGACAAACCAGGTGAGTTAAAGTCGCCCAAAATTAACATGTGGGTAAAGTACATTGATAAGAAATTCCGGATACAAGTAAGCAAACAATGGTCACTTTCTTCCGATGTGTTTGGGGGACGGTAGATTACGGCAAGTAGTGCAGAATCACTTCTTTGTAATTTGAGGCGGCACCAAAGGGTATCGGTGTGGGATAATCTCTCATCATCAACCAGTTCACAGGAGAGAGCTTGATTAACGTAGAGGAGTACACCACCACCTTTGGATGGACGATCCATACGAAAAAGTTGCATTCCGGACAAGGAGATTTCAGAAGATAATACATCTGTGGTGAGCCACGTTTCTGTTATCGCGATAAGGTCGAAATTTTCGGCTAAATTCAAGAGATTTAGTTCATAATGTTTTGTCAAAAAACCTCTGGCATTTGTATAGCAGCATTTTGAATATTTTTGATGCAGTAATTGGGAGTCTGTTGTGCCGATCTCAATGGGATCGGCTACTGGAGGTGCACATATTCCACCGGCCCCGATGAAGCCGGCTCCTGGGAGTTTTTTGAAAGTCGTGTGTAGTTCGCTAGCAGATTGGTCTCCATTCGACGCGACTGGTGATTGTAGATGAAGCTGTGGTTTGTCGACTGCGGAGCGAAGTCGAACCTCCGTGGGTGCAAGGCGCATATCCTCTGAGAATGGTGCAGATACGTCAGGAGAGGGAGGTACCGTTGTGTTTAGAGGATGCTTCGGTTTTGGCTTGTCAGCAGCCGCTCGCAAGCGAATTTCCGCGGGGCTAGGTGTTTAAATTGGTACCACGTCTGTAGAGCAGTGTGAACCATATCTTCAGAATGAAAAATAATTTTCAATATCCTTGGACCCTGGCCCTTGTAACTGAGCGAATTCGGTAAGCGTTTGACGGCAGTAGTAAGAGTACCGGAAATTCTGCTTTGCGACTGAAGCCCGAGGGATGTCACTACGATTCTCTTGGGACCTTTTTGCAGTCACTGCTGTATTGCATACATTTGCAGATTTTCTGGTTATACCCATATTAAAAGCCGTTGATGATCAAATAAATACGAAATGAAAAAAACAGCGAGAAGACTTGCACGCTGACCTTGAATTCAAAATTCCCTTGAATTCCGAAAGGTGGAATAAAAAGGTGTATGGGATGAGGCACGCGGTACAATAGAATATTGTAGACAAGTCCTGTGGTTGATGCGCAGCTGGGTCGCTGGATGATTGTTCACAGGTCCTTGTGTGGATGCGCAGCCGGATGGCTGGAAGACGATGGCTGCCTTAGCAGCAGCTAGCGGCGGCCAAAGGGGAAACGAACTCCGACGAGCCCGGGGTAAAGTCAGAAAAAACAAAGGGATTGAGAATCAAATTGTAGTATGTACAAATTCAAATACATTTTGAAGGTCACTTCTGCAGATGTTCAAATTCAAGTTCAAGTTGCACAGGGCTGAAGGTGGCTAAAATCCAATCACGCGCCCAGATTTCCTTCGACAGTATGCGGTTGAGCACCCGGCACTTCGATATCGAATATACAGTTCGTACTTTTCACACGTTCTTGTTTCCGAATATCTGGAAAGTAAGGTAGGGTTGTAGCGGTTGATCCAACGGAGATTTCATCACTAACAAAGTACGTCTCTGGTTATTGTACGCAATAAACCGGAACACAGTTCGCAACGAATAACAGCATACAAATCCCAGGCGGTCACACGCGATATACTTGTCCCAAAGCAGAACACGAGCGCGGCGTGAATCGTATATTCAAATTGTGTACATATTTACATGTATCATTAAAACAAAACAATAATGAAATATGCAGGGTTATTGTAATAAAATATACAATAATGAAAACACCATAATACTCCCTCCCTAGAGCGTTAGAAGAGAATGAAACGCTCGAAACTAAAATATAGTTAATCAGCGTAGTCTGCAAGGTTTGCAGGCCACCTGACTCTCCGGCCTGATAGAGTTTTGTGAATTGGAGATGGTGAGTCAGATGATGGAAGAGAGAGTTTACATGGTTGGGTTGATTGGGTCGACTGAGAAGTGGGTGGGGTTGAAGGAAAAAGGTCAACATCCGGGGTACCACTTGGGGTGTGAACGTCTGGAGGCGGTGTTTCGTCGCAGACTGGTTCGATAAAAGCTGCTTTCAATCGATCAATTGCAACAGTATCTTGAGAACCATTTCGTTCGATGACGAAGTATTAGTCACAGCGGCTAACGACTTTGAAGGGACCGGTGTATGGGGCTTGCAGGGGTTTGCGCGTATGATCAGTTCGAACAAAAACAAAAGAGCATGAATGCAAATCACTTGGTACGTAAACGTTACGGGTGTATGGGCGAGTGGGGGTGGCACGTAATTGACGCATGAAGGAGCGTAAGCGATTGACATAGTGGGGAATAGTAATGTCAGCTGCAACGTCAGGGGATGCGATCAATTCACCTGGAAGACGGAGTGGTGTGCCGTAAACTAACTCTGCTGCAGAACATCCGAGATCTTCTTTGACGGTAGCACGTATACCAAGAAGGATCACTGGCAGGTTCTCTGCCCAGTTTTCAGTATTACCATGTGACATCAATGCTGCTTTCAGCTGTCGATGGAACCGTTCAACAAGTCCGTTCGCGCAAGGATGATAGGCTGTCGTTTTGATGTGGTTAGAGCCGAGGAGTATAGTCAACTCACGAAAAAGGGTAGATTGGAACTGTGATCCACGATCAGTAGTAATAGTAGATGGAACACCGTAATTGCTTATCCAGTATTGTAGAAAGTTTTTCGCTACGGTCTCAGCTGATATACCGGTAATGGGAATGGCTATAGGCCAGCGGCTGAAACGGTCAACACAAGTTAAAATGTGGGTGAAGCCATTAGAGATAGCCAGAGGACCGACAATGTCGAGATCAACGTGCTGAAAATGTTGGCTTGATGGAGGAAAAAATCCTGGAGCACTAAGAGTATGGCGTTGAACTTTACTGCGTTGGCCCTGAAGACAGGCTTTTGTCCAATTTTGAATATCCGCATGCATGTTCGGCCAAACAAATCGATCAGTGATCAACTTACGAGTAGCACGAATGCCGGGATGAGAAAGGGAATAAAAATGTTCAAAAATGGATTTCCTAAGTAATTTCGGTACTAAAGGACGGGGACGTTCGTTGGAAAAATCACACAAAACAGTCAAACTGGAGTTGGGAATGGGAATACGTTGGACTCGGAGGATGACGAAGATTGGTAGTGCTGCATGTCACTGTCATGTTGCTGAGCCTCTGCTAGCTGCGTGAGATCGAAGTTCGATCGACTGAGTGCTGTGAGTTGCATGCGAGAAAATGCATCGGCAACTGTGTTCGACGAAGCAGATAGATAGCGAATGTCACTCGTAAATTGAGAAATATAGTCAAGGTGACGTATCTCACGTGGTGAATATCTATCAGCTGTGGCGGACAACGCAAAAGTGAGAGGTTTGTGGTCGGTCCAAACAATGAAATCGCGACCTTCGAGCAAATGTCTAAAATGACGAACAGCATAATATATAGCTAACAATTCGCGACCAAATGTACTATAGCGGGTTTGGGCGGGTTGTAGACGACGAGAAAAGAATGCAAGCGGTTTAGTAACACCGTCAATACTTTGCTGCAGGACAGCGCCGACTGCTGCTTGTGATGCATCGGTGGCAAGTGAAAGTGAAGCGTTGGGATTCCTGGACATGTAGGATAACGTAGATGCTTCTTTCAGTGCAGATTTCAATCGCTGAAACGATTCAGCAGCATCTGCATTCATTTTAAATTGTCGTTCCGTTCCGCGTAACAAATCAGTCATCGGTTGAGCGATGTTAGCACAGTTTGGAATAAATCTTCTGTAATAATTAACTAACCCGAGGAATCGACGTAACTGTCGAAGCGAGGTGGGACATGGACGAAATTTTATCAAGCACATGGCGAATTCCGTTTTGATCGACATGATGTCCTAAGATTTCGAGGGAAGCGACAGCAAAAAGGCATTTATCCGGGTTAACCACAACTCCGAATTGTGAAAGTCGCTGAAAAACAGCATGCAGATGTTCTGCGTGTTCCTGTTGAGCAGAACTGGCGATCAGACGTCATCAATGTAGACATGCACAAAAGATAATCCCTGGAAAACTTGGTCCATGAATCTCTGGAAGGTTTGAGCAGCATTGCGTAAACCAAAGGGCATTTTTAAAAATTTGAAAAGACCAAAGGTTGTGGTAATAGCTGTTTTAGGGATATCTTCGTCGGCGACAGGAATCTGGTGATAAGCACGCACCAAATCTAGTTTAGAAAACACTGTCTTTCCGTGTAATGAAAGTGCAAAGTCATGAATATGGGGAATGGGGTAATGATCGAGAACAGTAACTCTGTTAAGGGAACGGTAATCACCGCATGGTCGCCAAGCGTCAGTTTTATTTTTCTCCACCATGTGAAGGGGGCTTGCCCAGGGCGATTTGGATGGCCGGATAATTCCCAGTTCGAGCATATGTTCAAACTCACGTTTCGCTACATCGAACTTGTTTGGAGCCAAACGACGGGGCTTGCTAAACATTGGAGGACCTCTGGTCACAATGTGGTGTTTAACGTTATGTTTAACGTCCGCAACTTGTGTACAGGTTTTAAAAACTTCCGAAAATTCTTTCAGTAAATCACTGAACGCAGATGTGATGTCAGGGGTGAGTACACGAATGGTTCGACTAGGGGAATCGCAGGAATTACCAAAGGAGTTGATCTTTGTCGAATTATCAATAAGCTTTCGTTTATATACATTGACTGAAAGATCAAAATGTGAGAGGAAATCTGCTCCCAGAATCGGTACTTCGACATCAGCCAGCGTGAAAATCCATCGAAAGTCGCGTCGTAGACCCAATTCGACAGAAAGTGATCCTTGACCGAAAGTGGAAATTTTCGTGCCGTTTGCCGCCTGCAACGTCATTGACGAAGGGCTCTTGCGTTCCTTAGTGGATGGTGGGATAATGTTAATCTCAGCACCAGTGTCGATGAGAAATCGCATTTTAGTGGCCCGGTCGTTAACGTAGAAAAGTCGGCTTTGAAGGGTGCCAGACAGAGCTGCTGTGTCTAATGTCTGGCTTCGCGGTCCGTTAGAACGACTAGTAGATCGTTTCTTGGGCTGACGAGGATGATGATTTCGTGAGTTACTACGAGATCGTGCGATGTTCTGTACTTGCGATGACAAGGAATGGAACATCGATTTTAACTCTTCAAAATCATTCTGGACAGGGATGCTTTTATGCGCGTCAGTGGTGTGTCTGACGTGAGACAAGGTAACGCTGTGCGAGATATCGTGAACCTTGTCTGCAATGCGTGCCAAGTGCTGGAGACTGGTGTGCTTGTCCATAATGGCTAGGACTTTGCGGACGTCGGCTGTAAGACTCTGCTGCCATAATTCACGAATGATCATGTCATCAACAGGCTTGTCTCCTGGTAATTGAAGCATGTGTCGCAGGTGTTGTGAGGGAGTGTTATCACCCATTTCTAAACCGGACAAAAGTTTCCGTAGATTTTGCTCGTCAGTAGATGAAGTACGTGAGATAATGGCATGTTTAAGTGCATCGTAAGGATTATCAGCAGGGCGGTTGTAAATTAAATCAGCAACCTCCTTAGCGACTGACGATGGCAACATACCAACTACACAATTATACTGGGATCGTTGAGTTTTAACGCGGTAAGACTCGAAAAGTGCTCCGATCTGTGCGAACCAGAGGCGAGGGTCGTTCATACCAAAAGATGGAAGACTAAAGTGTGTTATAACGTCTGTATAAATATCCCCATATGTCGTATCAGAAAATGCTGATTTAGGATCCATTAAGTAAATGAAAAATAGATATGACAGCAAAATCAAAATAAATGAGAGTATATGGTACGAACGAAAATTTCAAAAAGAAATATGTTCGGGGCTCACCAATCTGTAGCGGTTGATCCAACGGAGATTTCACCCCTAACAAAGTACGTCTCTGATTATTGTACGCAATAAACCGGAACACAGTTCGCAACGAATAACAGCATACAAATCTCAGGCAGTCACACGCGATATACTTGTCCCATAGCAGAACACAAGCGCGGCGTGAATCGTATATTCAAATTGTGGACATATTTACATGTATCATTAAAACAAAACAATAATGAAATATGCAGGGTTTGTAATAAAATATACAATAATGAAAACACCATGGGGTTTCTCTTCCCCAGCACGGTGAGAGGTCAGCTATTCAGGAAACAATGCAATAATATGCGTGAACAACGTATGGTGTATGAAATCACTAGCCTAGTTGAGGTAAAGTGAAACACAGTCATAGACTGCATGTGGGCTAATTTACGGTCAGGTTGTCCAGGCCTAGACAGATATGATAAAAATGTAAAAATATGTTTTTTTGTTTTTTTTAAAGTTTTTTATTAGACAATATGAGGAAATATGATAGACCATTTAACGTCTAATTCCCTTTTAAAGCTCAACACATTTGGGAGGCTTACTATACAATCTGGGAGCTTGTTCCAGAAGTTGACCACACGGTTGCTGAAAAAGTGCTCACGTGCCAGCAACCTGGGCCTACTCTTAAGAAGTTTCATGGAATTACCCCTTGTAGCTGCTTTGGGTGCAAGGTTAAGGATTTCAGTAATATTATCACCTGTAAGAACCTTTAGAATCTTGAAGACTTCTATTAGGTCACCTCGCAGCCGCCGTCTCTTCAGTGAGAACAAACCGAGGTCCTTGAGTCTAGCCTCATAAGTTTTACCTGCCTGACCCTCAACCATCCTAGTCGCAAGGCGCTGGACCCTTTTGAGACATGCTATATCCTTTTTTAAGTACGGTGCTCAGGATTGAACGCAGTACTCCAAGTGAGGCCGCACGACTAATTTGTATAAGGGAATGAAGATTGAAGATTTTCGGCAAGATAACGCTGAGCGAAGTCTGAACAATTCTCTGTGAGCCTTGTTCGCAGCTTCGGCACATTGAGTAGCCCATTTAAAATCGCCTGTTATAGTAATGCCAAGATCCTTCACTTTCTGAGCAGCCGCTATTCTGATAGTTCCTTCACCAACTTCGAGTTGGGTTGTCGCTAAATCAGTCGTCAGAAGACAGCTCTTCCCCAGGTTTAGTGGCAAGTCCCAGGTCTTTGTCCACTCGATTACTTTTTCTAAATCAGAGATAAGCGTATCTCTACTGTCGGTTACTAGGATCTTAACATCATCAGCAAACAGGAAGCAGCGTGAACTCAAGCACGCTGCCAGGTCGTTTACAAAAATAAGAAAAAGTAATGGACCAAGCACCGAGCCTTGAGGCACTCCACTGAGAATCAGTGATTCCTGCGAGCACTCCCCTGCAATTCTAACATAGTTCGTGCGATTAGTTAAGAAGCTGTCTAACCATCGATGTAGGTCACCTGTGACGCCACACATACTTAGTTTGTGCAGAAGGTACCTATGGTTCACCGAGTCAAATGCCTTTTGGAAATCAAGATAGCAGACTTCGACTACTCTCCCTTCATCGAGGCGTAATGTCACTTCGTCCAGAAAGCTTAGAAGATTGGTTAGGTAGGACCTTCCTTTCCAGAATCCGTGCTGGGCATCGGATAGTAAAGAATTGGCTACCAAATGTTGACATACCTGGTGCCGAATGATTTTTTCCAAGCACTTGCAAAGAATGCTTGTCAGGCTTACTGGCCTGTAGTTGCGTACATCTGAAATGGGACCCTTTTTGTATATGGCTATTACCGCCGCTCGTTTCCAATCATCCGGTAGTATAACCTGGAGTAAGGTAGCTTCGAAAAGATTTCTGATTGCAAGGCTAACTATATTCGCGAGCGGTTGAAGAATAGCCGGATGTATGCCGTCGGGGCCAGCCGACTTAGTTTTGTTCAGCTGCGACAGAACTGTGGTGACCATTTCCTGATTAACCTCCACCGAGCTAAAGGGAGGTGCTCTGCACTCGTGAGTTTCTAAACAGTTACCTGAATCGCGCCGATAAACACAGCAGAAGAATGAATGCAACGCATCGGCTTTTTCCGGTGCAGTCAAAGCCGTATTGCCATCGTCCATTACCAATGTACCTATTTCTTATCTTAATGATCGCTTAGACTGAACATAGCCATAAAAAGCTTTAAAGTTAATCTTTGTTTTTTTGGCAAGTCGGGATTCGAAGTCCCTTTTAGCTTTCCTTTGCAGCGCAACAGCTGAATTTCTGGTCTATATGTACTGCAGTCTAGATCTGTGAGTTCCACAAAATTTGTACGCACTCCAGCTACGGTCACGACATCGAATAGCCTCGCGAATAGACGCGCTCCACCAGGGTGGTTTTCCTCGCGTTCTCACTGATTGTAGTGGAGCAAAATCATCCTGTAGTTGTAAAAGGTGCCCTTTTATAATATTCCACCTGATTTCTACACTAGGTTCTAATTCGTCTGGTTCCCAACTTAGATTCATTGCTTTAGTTGGTAGTTGGACGATGTCCATTCGACCAAAGTTGCTGGACATCTTTACTTGAGGACTGTCGTTGGCCTCGCGGTCGATGTCGACCATGGATGTGACATCACATCGCAATGAATTTCTTTTTGCAACTTTTGAATGACTCTCTAAACAGTCCGATCGGGGAGGAACCAATCTCTCCACACAGCGCTTGCAAACGATAGTCAGAACTCTGTTGTATTGCATCAGTAGCACGCCGGCGGCGTGATCTGCGTTCGGCAGCCAGGAGCTATATTTGCTTCTCCCCGGCTTGCATTCGACGCTTTACACAATGCCTCCAAAGTGAGCGGTCAAGAGCAGTTCTTCCAGCTTGCGGGGTCACATGCAGCCTTTCATATCTCTTTCGCAAACATCTTTGTACCGCAATTGCGGTCTGCCCAATGGTCGACTTCCTAATTGCAACTCACCGTAGAGTAGATCTTTCGGAATACGACCATTTTCCATTCTATAGACATGACCAAGACACCGCAGGCGGCGCTGACGTAATAGGGTAAACATGCTCTGTAGACCAGCTTTTGAAAGCACTTCAGCGTTAGTCACTCTGTCCATCCACGATATGTTCAAGATACGACGGATGCTCCGTAGATTTGGAGTAGTCAGCTTCCGTTCGTGTCTTGCGTGTGTGGTCCAGGTTTCACTGCCGTACAGTAAAGCATTTAGTACGCACGCGCTCTATACCATCCATCTTTGTCTTTACAGTCAGCTTTGCGGTTACCCCAAACAGAGCAGTTTCAATCGGGACAAGATGCAGCTCTCTGGCCAATCCGCCTTATCAATCTCCGTTGTCTAGCGAGAGGTTGTCCGCAAATGGTTGGAAACCAAGGTGGTAATTGTACTGTTCGAGCTGACATTTTCCAAGTGATATTGGCGGCCGATCAGGTCCCTTGCAAACACACGTAACTTGGTCTTGTCTTCATGCTGATGGTTTAGACCACGTCTTTGCATGCCGACGAAAAACAGTCCATTAGCGACGGTAGGTTCTCTTGGGAGTGAGCAATAAGGGCTGCATTGTCGGCAAACAACAGGTCACGGATTATCACATCTCGTACTTTGGTTTGTGCTCTCAACCGGTTCAGGTTGAAAAGCTTGCCATCACTTCGCGTGCGTATGTAAATGCCTTCTGTTCTCGTCTTAAAAGCGTGCTTCAGAAGCAGAGCAAAGAAAATGCCGAAAAGCGTGGGAGCAAGAACACACCCTTGTTTGACGCCTCGGCGAATTTAAAATGCTTCGACTCAACCGTTAAATAGGTTGAGCCTTTCATCATGCCTGAGTGGAACGCAATTACGCGTCCGCAGCCTTGGGGCAGCCCTATCAGATCGAGTCATTTTGAAGACCCCTCCCGTCTGAACGTAGTCGAATGCCTTCATTAAATCAATAAAAACAGCGTATAATGGCATACGCTGTTCCCGACACTTTTCTTGAAGTTGTCTTAGGGAGAAGATCATGTCAACGGTCGATCTTCCCTTGCGAAAGCCACATTGAGATTCGGAGTAAATTCTATCAGCTAAAATTTGCAGCCGGATCTGTAAGACTTTAGCAAACAATTTGCCTACAACATTCAGAAGGGAGATTCCTCTGTAATTGTTGCAGTCGCCTCTGTCACCCTTATTCTTAAATAGCGTGATGATCTTTGTGTCTCGCATCTCTTGTGTGACACCCCCCTCCTGCCAGCACTGAAGAAGCAAATGGTGAAGAGGCTGTAATAATGCTGCTCTACCGCATTTGATGAGCTCAGGTGGAATTCCGTCGTCACCAGGGCCTTCCTATTCGCTAAGCGGTCGATTGCCTTATTGAGCTCATCAAGAGTAGGAGGGGTATCTAGATATTCAATGGTCGGCAACCGTTCGACATTTTCAAGTGCATGCGATAGAACCGTACTGTCCCTAGAGTAGAGGGAGGAGAAGTGCTCTACCCATCTTTCCATCTGTTGAGTTTTGTCGACAATCGGCTTACCAGATAAAGACTTAATGGGAGCCGTTTTAAGTTTGTTTGGGCCAATGGCTCTCTTGATCCCATCCTACATACCGTGAAAATTGCCGGTATCCGCAGCTTTTTGGATATTGAGGCTGACTTCAGTCCCCCTAGTCGTTTGCACACTCCTTTGCAGTCTGGTTGAACCTATTTCTAGCTTGCTGCTCTTAGAAACTAATGTTTTCATCTGTTGCATAACCACTCTCACACCTCAAGAATGCTGAGCGTTTCTCTCCAGCACAGGCAGTCCATCTCGAAGCGTTGCCTTCGAACCATTCGCTTCGTTTCGAGCTTTCTTTTCCTTCGGACCGAAAGTGGAAAGCGCGACTCGGCATATGCAGCTTTTTATCAATTCCCAGTTTTCTGAAGCAGATTCAAGTGGGGTTGTCTTGTTGAACTCGTCCGTGAAGGCTTTTGCGAATCTCACAGTTACATTAGGTTCGCACATGCGAGTGACGTCTATCCTAGGCTTAGCAGACAATTTGGTGCGGTGAAATCTCGTGTGGGGGAGCTTCAGTTTTGCACAGACCAGTGAATGATCAGTGTCGCAGTCTGCGCTTTGATATGATCTAGTGAGGAGCACTCTTCCTATATTAGTACGCTTAACAAGAATAAGATCAAGCTGATGCCAATGCTTAGAGCGAGTATGCTTCCAAGAGACTTTATGCTGTGGTTTTGTTTGAAAGAAGGTGTTACTGACACAAAGATTGAACTGTGTGCACAATTCTAAAAGGCGTTGCCCATTTTCATTGGTTTTACCTACGCCGAACCTTCCGAGACAGTTTTGCCAAGACTCGTAATCTGCACCAACTCTGGCATTGAAATCACCCAATACCACTAAACAGTTTTTCTGTGGTACATTTTTCAGGACGGCTGTGAGGTTATGATAAAAAGCGTCTTTTTCAGCAGGCGTCGCAGAGAGCGTCGGTGCATAAACGTTGACCAACGTAATGGTACCAGTAATGCACCTAAGATTTAAAGTCCAAATCCGTTCGCTCCCGCAGCTGCTCGGTTCTGTTGCTTTTAATATGTCGTTTCGCACGGCAAACCCAACTCCATGCAGTCGAGGCTCATCAGAACCTCTTCCTTTCCAAAAGAATGTGTAATCACTTTCTGTTAGCTTACCAGTGTCTGGTAAGCGCGTCTCTTGTATGGCAGCCACGTCGACATTCAGCCTCTTTAGCTCGTTGTTAATCACGGTGGACTTTCTAACGCCTCTGATATTCGAAACGTCGTCATGAAATCCTGGAAGCATGGACCGGACGTTCCAGGTTCCAAGTTTCAGAACTGACATTTGTTGTTTGGTATTTCGATTCGCTGGTGCGGAAAAATACAGTCTGCTTGTCGGTTGATTCCTAATCCCCATGCACCCAATGAGGATAGCAGACCGTGGCAAGACGGCACCTTATTGACTGGGGGCTGCCCAGCTTGAGGCGGGCGGTAGCCGTCCAATGAGACTTGGAAGTCTCTCCCACCGTCGAAAGCAGCCCCAGGCGCTTAGCTCTACGCCAGTCGAGCCATAGCTTTTAACCGGTATCTGCTGCTTCCCGTGTTATTTTCCGTAGACGCGGAATGGAGTGTCCTCTCCATTTGTGCGTTGTGATGTACGCCAGGGCAGTTCAATATGGAGAACTAGCTGTTGCCCATGCAGCAAGTGCTCCCTCTCCACGGCACCACTGGAACAGCTAGGCTGATACGTTTGGACAACGATGCCGTCGCAGGAGCTGGCAGGACGAAGTTGAATAAACTTCGGACTGCCTAACGGGACTCCGGCTCCGGATTTTTCCTCGAGGTTGACTCCTGAAGCCTTTTCCATGAATGGATGTAGCCACAAGGCAGTGGAGGTTTGAGATAAGGGTTTTCCTTCCCCTAGGTGGGCCGCCTTCATGGATTAACGAGCTCCACCTGCCCGAAGCATGCTGGTTTTGAGGCGCCAGTCAGCCGCCTTCGCCCTTTCTCCTGTCAGTAGAAGCAGTTCCGCCGGGTCACACAGGACCACGCGTGCAGGCCAGGAGCTGGACTTGGTTGTCAGAGGCTATATGAGACGCAGGCCATTGGAGCATTTTTGAATTTGGAGCTTATCCCCAAAACCACCCCGGCCGTGACAACCTTTGTTACAGGCTAATTTTTTGTAATTAAACACAAAACGAAACAAAATTTTAACAACGGATGGACGTGGAACAATACTGAAAATGGCTTCAAAGAGGGTCCTTCCAATACTTTAGAAAAAACGCCCATTTATTCAAAATTGAATGACTGGACAAAAATGCCGATGAAGTTTTAATAAAGATCGTACGAAAGAGCAGTATGTGCTGTAATTCCACTTAGTGTGCGGCCTAATTCGACTTTCCGATATAAGCCTATGTATGATATATGAAAGCACAAGCCTGATCCAGGCAAAGTGCCGCACAGTCATAGACGGCACGTGGGCTGTCAGGTTGCTCAGGACTAGACAGATAGAAGAAAGAACATAGAGATATTAGTGATACTGATACTGATGCCGTTGACAATTCAATTTAGCACGGTTCACAGCACAGAAGTGCTGCACGATCACACACCAGTGCCTAATGCTGTCGTGATTTTACTAGATACAAGCCCCGATGTAAGGATTGGCAATCTTCAACACAGATCTCAATTATAATCAGTTACTTGACTCGAAGTCTGCACATGACACAAGACGAAATTGACTCACACAGGACTAGGATGCACTAAAGTCCAGTCAAGAAGAATTACAGCGTGGTCGCTCTTGCCTTGTAGCGAAAGGTATTCGATTCCATAAATATCTCTTTCATGAGACGATGGAACCAAATCTAAAGTTGACGGAGTATGTCCTGTCCTAAACCTTGTATGTTCCCTGACATGTTGATAAAAGGCCCCGACATGAAACCAGTCTAGATATTTCGACTCAACTGACCCTGGTGAAGAAATTTCAGTACGCCAATCAATGCCCGGGAGATTGAAGTCTCCGACAATTAGTAATGCGTTGCATTGCCCTTTTAGTACTTCCAATGTGTCCATCAGTAATTGGTCGTCTAATGATGAAGCGGTCGGGCTTCTATAAGCACATGCAAGTGCCAGTCTTCTTCTAGCGACAGTAAGAAATACCGATGTTAGTTGGATTGAGTGAGAAGCGATCTTTATCGATGTCTCACTGTGGGGGAGATCTTCGTTTATCATAATTGCCACTCCCCCTCCCGTAGCACCAGTATCCCTATCCTGACGATAGATGGAATACTTAGTTGATACAAATGACGGAACATGATCATCTGGTTTCAACCATGATTCGCAGATGGCAATTATGTCGACCTGGTTTTCCAGTGCAGCAAGCTGCAGCTCACCCCATTTATTACGTATACTGCAAGCATTTGTGTACAGTACACGGGTAGATAAAACAATGGAACAATGGTTTATTGCAGTAAAAAAGCGTACAAGCTTAAAATAACCGCAGGATGGTATGGTGTTTAATAAAGCAAGCAAAAGTGAAAAATATGAAGCGTGTGTCATAAGAGGATAATAGAGCAATAGTTTTTGTGGCGTAAAAACCACAGGGTGTTATATACAGTGCGGTGAAAATAAAACAGGGAGTATCATCTAGTACGGGGGCGGGAAGGCCATATAGCGGGCCACACTCGCTTGGAAATTGCGTCTTCCCGAATTTGCGAGGCGGTAGCAGGGGAAGCGGGGGCATCGTGGTTGCGTTAGACCTGTAAACAAGTGAAACAGAAAGTTAAATGTAGTAATGTAGTAATCAAGGGATTTTGTAATGGAGTTCTTGGAGGAATGAGTCTATTCTGTGTTTAAACTCGGTTAAGGAAGGAGCCGATACCACATCCTCTGGTAATTTTTTCCAAAGAGCACAAACACGCACAGAGAAAAAGTACTTTCGGCAGTTGATACGGGACTGTTTCAAGCAAAGTCTGTGGGAGTGACCGCGCAAATGCGTTTTCTCGGTATTACGAGAGAATACGGAAAAGCACGGGTGGGTGGGTGAGGACATTATTTGATAGAGGTAGATAAGATCACCACGGGTCCGGCGATACTGCACAGAAAACATTTTCAATATTTCCAATCGTTGGGGGTATGGAATGAAGAACAATCCTCTGACAAGTTTCGTCGCACGCCGTTGTGGTGCCTCCAACAACTTTTGGTCTTTGATCAACCACGGGCTCCAGGCCTGGATAGCATATTCCAAATGTGGCAGAAGAAACGCTTTCAAAAGAATAGGAAAACATCGTGGCTGAGAGTGATTGAATGCTCTGCGCAGGAGAACTATCATACTATTGGCAGTGTAGGCCATTTTTCTACAGGTGGCTGAAACGTATAACCTAGACTCAACAATGATTCCCAAGTCACGTTCAGCATTGCTAACCTGGAGCGACCGACTACCAAGATGATAGTGTGGAGTACTGCCAGCGCGAGTAGAAAGGACACGGCATTTCGATACGTTAAAGGGGAGATTATTCGTCACTGACCATGAGTGGAGTGTGTTAAGGTCCGCTTGCAGTAGATCCATGTCAATACGGCTGTAAATCGTTCGCCATATTTTGACATCATCTGCAAACAGCAAGACAGGGGAATGAAGGGAACGTGTCAGATCGTCCACAAAGATGACGGAAAGATTCGGTCCTAAAACAGAACCCTGCGGAACGCCACTAGGGGTAGCAAACGGTTTTGAGAGAGAGCCGTTAACACGCACACGTGCCGATCGTTCATGGAGGTAACTTTTTAACCATGACAAGAGCTTGCCGGAAATTCCCAGCGAAACAAGCTTCTGCAGAAGTATCCTGTGGTCGACCCTGTCAAAGGCCTTGGATAAATCCAAATATATCACATGGACTTCCCGACCTTTATTGACTGCGGTCGTCCACTGATCGCGAGCAAGCATAATATTTGTAAGGCATGATCTACGACTGCGGAAGCCATGTTGATTATCGGATAAGAGTTGAAATGTGTCAACGTGATGCCGTAATGCGTCCACAATAATAGATTCCATTATTTTGGATACCACGGACAATAGGGTGATGGGGCGATAGTTGCTGACATCGGAGCGTGAACCACCCTTGTAGATAGGAGAAATGGATCCACACCTCCACTGGACGGGAACACAACCAAGAGAAAAAAGATGCTGAAAAAGGTCCGTCAAAGGGTAGCATAAAGAAGCAGCACATTCGCGCAGAACTCTAGGGTGAAGCGTATCAGGACCAGCAGAACTAGAAGGGCGCAGGGATATGAGCTTGCCGAAAATAGCGGCAGATGTAGGGCAGAGGGCTCAAAAATCGAGGCATAGTAAAGCCGTAGTGCTTCTGCTGCTTCACTGGCTGTCTGGGTAGGGCCCAACGGTGTTTCTAAAGTTGTAATGCCAGGTTTGACATGACGTAAACGATTGACAAAGCTAAAGAGCCGTTTTGGGTTATCAGCAAAGGCACAAGAAAGTTTGTACTGGTAGTTCAAACGATCTTCGCGGATGAGAGCCGTGGATTGGTTTCGATACATTCGATAGCGTTCCCACTGTTGATAGGAAGGGGAGTGGACATAAATAGTCCATTCTCTATTCCGTTCGCTAATGAATTTTCGAGTGCGGCTACGTAGTGGAGTTCTCCTGTGCTTCCGTAGCGGAACAGCTTTAGTTACCGTGCATGAAGCAGTTAGTTGTAGTAGTCGGGAGGAAAAACTCAACCATGCATCGTCAGCTGATAGGTCGGTACTGAAATACCAGTCCTGATTCAGAATAAGAGTGTTTAACCTGTTGTAGTCGGTCCACCTCCGTGTGAACACTGAGCTGAGAATAGCTCCCCGGGTATAGGTCACACACACCCAAAGGCTTTGAATGCAGTCACAGCATATATCTCAAACGATCTGGCGCTATATTTCCAGCCTTCATTCGACTCAGCTGAAGTCCCACAAACTTGGAAACAAGGCTTGATCACTCCGGTCTTTAAAGGAGGCGACCGCACTGTAAATGTGAATTTCACATTTAAGTTTGGTAAATTTTGGCCTGCCTGGATTCCATTTTTTTGTGGTTCTATCGAATTGTACACATTGATTTTTTGTTGCTTACATTTACTTTCCTGAAAGATTCCTTACTTCGTACTTCCTCTTCTTATTTTGTTTTAATCTTTCCCGCCATTTTGCCGGTTCGCAATATACTTGATTGGACTTGCGACATATTTTCCGACCATAGACGCTCTTAATTGTCATTGAAATTATTCCCGGATCTTCAGTGTTGAGTACCGCATTTTTATAGAGCAATTGTTTGCAAATATATTGGTTTTGCATTGATTGGACAATTCTGCGCGTATCTCTAACCGGGTTTGAATCGAGTATAGAAAGCAATTCCGAGCCATTTGGATATCGTCTTTAAAAGTACTCTATTGTACTTTACACGCACCTTACCAGCTATTTACCGTCCGGTGACCCTGCTGTCTGTGATCTCAAAGGTCATGGAAAGTATTATAGCTGACACCATCACACGCCACCTTGAGGAAAATCACATCCTTGCTCATGAACAGCATGGTTTCCGGCCAGGACACTCCTGCCTATCCAACCTCCTGTTGGCCAGGGACGATTGGACGAAAGCCGTGGACTGCCGGGTGGCAGTTGACGTGGCATACCTGGATTTTTCGAAAGCCTTTGATAGAGTTGATCACCTTATTCTCATTCAAAAGCTACGCCACTACGGAATCGATGACCCCTTGTTGACGTGGATCAGCCGATTTCTGCAAGATCGCACATCGTGTGTGCGCGTCAAAGACGCCTATTCAGACTGTTTCCCGGTAACCAGTGGAGTTCCGCAAGGATCCGTACTCGGACCCACTCTCTTCCTTATATTCATCAATGATATCAACATGATCTTATCAAGCTCATTTTTACTCTTCGCGGATGACCTCAAGGTTTGGCGTCGTATATCTAGCTTCGAAGATCATCAAATCCTGCAACGTGACCTCGACCGCCTCTACCAGTGGTCATTAGAACACAATTTACCGTTCAACTCAACAAAATGCCACATTCTGGCCATTCGACACTGTTCGTTACGCTTATCACTTGGGGGACGAGCTTTTGCACCATGTGGACCAGGTAAGCGACCTCGGCGTCATCGTACAGCAAGACTTGGGTTGCTCCTGCCAGTGCGACAAGGCTGCAAGAACCGCAAACCACAGTGTTGGTCTTCTGAGGCGACTTTTCAGACGCTTTGACCGACGACTCTTCCCACAGCTACTGTCCGCTTACATCCGCCCCCCGCTCGAATATGCAGTCAGTGAGTGGCATCCGTAGCTCCAACAAGACATGAATGCCCTCGAACAGCCACAACGGCGAGCGACAAAGCTTATCAACGGCCTTCAAAACATGTCCTACGAAGAACGGCTGCAGTATAGCGGCCTCTTCTCAATCCGCTACCGACTCCTCCGCGGAGATTTGCTTTTGACCTTTCGCATTCTCACAGAGAATCAGCACCCTTGCAAGTCCCTGATGCCTCTATCCAATCGACGTAATCATCGTGGGCACAATCTCAAGATTGCTCATCAGAACAGCCGATTGAACAGTCGAAGGTATTTCCTACCCCTTCGCATATGCCGTGTCTGGAACGCTCTCCCGCCGGAGGTGGTATGTGCTGAGTCACTGTCTTCGTTTAAGCAACGCCTAGACAAACACCTATGGCAATCATCTTTCAAGTGACTTTTGTTTATCTTTCGCCATTCCGATCTACCCCATTATACTACATTCCACTCACATATCGATAAACGACTAATATTTTTTCCAGTCTTTTCTCCCCAGCTTACAAGCATCAACGTTGCTCACGCCAAAGCAACCGTCCGCAAGTCCGTCATGCACTGGAGGACGTGGTGGGAATGTGTCTTGGGCTGACACTTCTCTCTATAAAAAGCCACAAATGTCCAATCAAGGTGTATGCTATACGCGAACATGGCCCGCTATAAGGCCTATTTGCCTCCGTTTTTCTCTCATCATGTATGCTTTTTAGCACGCTTTGTGCGACCCTCTGTACACACCACCCAGTGGTTTCTTACAAGCTATCAGCTTTTATTACCACAAAAAACTATTGACTATTGACTGTACAAGCTCCCCGCTTTTATACCGTAACAAACCATTGACTATTGACTATTGTCTCCGTGCCGGGTAGCACACAAGGCGAAGACAACCCCACGCCAGTAGTTCCAGCCTGCCGCTGCTTCCGTTGCCATCTGCACCGTGAATCCTTGTGCATGTAGTTCGCGTTCCAACGTTCTTCGCCACAATGGCCAAAAAACGAATAACTATACAACGCCAAAAGGTTCAGTTCAGTTCAGTTTAGACAGGACGATATGTGGCAGAGTCGCCAATCAAACGTCCAGAATACGTCCGGTGGTAAGCCAAAAAAGCGTCCACCACTTCGAACAGTAGGTTCAATATTCTTCTGGTATGACTTTAGCTGGAATGTAACAGAAAAACTCCCCTCACCAAATAAGTGAGGACAGACATTAGTGCGTTACAACGACAAATTGAAGAACAACTATAAAATAGGGATAACAATTGGGAAACACAGAGCGCCAGATCGAGTCTAGTCTATATTTGAAGCACGTTACTGAAGTAGAACAAACTACCTTTTCGGGCAGACAGTTCCAGTGATTCACTACCCTTTCGCTAAAGAAGTGCTTACGTGCATTAGACCTAACATGTTGCTTTGCCAGTTTCAGTGAATGGCCTCGTGTACCTACTACTGGCGTGAGAGTATACATATCAGCCGGATCAATAGAACTAAAGCCTTTAACGATTTTAAAGGTCTCGATCAGATCCCCGCGTAGTCGCCTTCTTTTTAGCGAAAAGAGTTCTAGACTCAACAGTCGTTGTTCATACGACTTCTCAGATTGCCCTTCAATCATGCGAGTAGCTAGGCGCTGAACACCTTCAAGCGCGGCAATGTCCTTTTCCAAGTAAGGAGACCAAGCTTGAACGCAATACTTGAGATGAGGTCTCACTATCGCTTCATACAATAGGATGAAAACTTCCGGGGACCTGCAGGATAAAACTGATCGGAGGCGAAAGAGCTGGTTCCTAGCGCGTTGTGCAGGAGCTGCAAATTGATCAGCCCATTTAAAGTCCGCTGAAACCTCAATACCTAAGTCCCGGACTTTTGATACCCCAGTTATCTCCAGTATGTTATCAGGTCACGCAATCTGCAGCTTTGGACAGAAAATAGCTTTTGGAGGAGTTGACTGGTAGATCCCACGTGGAAGACCACTTGATGACCTTTTCTATATCCTCAAAAAGATCCTGTGCGTTCAGCGATCCGATAAACTTGACATCGTCTGCAAAAACATAGCAGGGACACTTAAGGGAGGCTGCCAAATCATCGATGAAGATTAGAAAGAGTAGTTGGCCTAGTACTGAACCCTACGGGACTCAACTAACAACTCCTGCTTTCGCGGAATACATATTGCCTATGCGAACGCGAAAATACCGATTGCTCAAGATGTTTGTGATCCAGTTCTTTAGAGGGCCATCGATACCTATTAGTCCAATCTTCATTGCAAGCAACCTGTGGTTTACCGAGTCAAAGGCCTTACAGAAGTCCAAGTAGAGAAATTCGACCTGGTGGCCTTTATCTAGCCTCCTAGTGACCTCATTGAGAAAACAATAGGTTCGTTAGGCAAGACTTCCCTTTTAGAAAACCATGCTGAGCAGAGTTTAGCAACGAACCAGAGACAAGGTGGCGACAGATCTTATCCCTAATAAGTCTCTCTAGGGTTTTGCAAAGGATAGTAGTAAGACTTACAGGTCTGTAGTTGCAAACTGAAGATCGACTGCCACCTTTATTTATAAAAATCACATCAGCCTGCTTCCAAGCACTCGGAATATACCCATACCTTGAGGATGCGGTAAAGAGGCGACCCACCGGTTGTGCTAATACAGGCGCCAGGTTCTTAATAACTTGAGGGTTAATACCATCCCGGCCCGCAGATTTATGTGGATTAGTTGCTTCAAGCGCAAGCCTAACCTTATTATCAGTGGAAATTATTTCATCAAGGGTAGAAACGCTATCTATCCTTATGTCAACTGGCATATTCGGGAGATCAGTTTGGCCATCAGGCCTCTGAACAGCGCGAAAAAAGCCGAAGCCTTTTCAGAATCTGAATCTAGTTGAGATCCATTGTCCAGTTGAAGGTTGCCTATGCAATCGCGAGTTTTGCCTTTGGATTGTGCATAGCTATAGAAACGCTTTGGGCACTGTCTTATATTACATGCCAATCGTGCCTCAAAGTCATGTTTTGCCTTACGTTGGCTTCCCACAGCCTTATTTCTAAGTAGTTTATACCTTGTCCAGGCCCATTGTGTCTGAGAAGCTTTGTAAGTTTTCCAGACACGGTCCCGGATTTTAATACCACGGTGCATCGATGGTGTCCACCACTGTGGCTTGAAATCTTAGCTTCACTACCCGGTTACGACCATGATATGATAACTTGCGTCTTGTGCCTTTCGCAAAAACAAGCACATATACGCAAAGATGAGAAAGTTCCTATCAACTGGACGAAGTTTTCGAATATTCTTAGAACCTACGACTGGACAGAATTCTTTCTTTCCTCAAACTTCGAGCGCATCTCCTCGATTTTTCATGATAACATCTTAGCATGCCTTCGAAGTTCGTCTACCTTTCATATTAGGAAGCGTAAGCGGGACCCAATAAACCTTCTGGAGAAAAAGATAGCTTGACTTTCTGCTTCTGTGAAACATAAGTTAGACTTATTTCCGGTTATGCGCAGACACGAACTCTGTAACTCTCTTTCAAATGTTAAGATTCGTTTTCTAGAACGCTAAGAAAGAAATGCTTTAGCAGTGACTCAATGACGAAATCATTAAATTTCCTTTCGAAGACCAGGTGTATTCGGTCAACGCATGATATTCCCTCCATAATATACCACTAAGAGGATAACAAAATGGTCTCTTCTGATGCGGTCACAATAAGTCAGGCTTTCTCTTTGTTCTTCAGCAGCTCGTTCAATAACAACCCTTACCATCCACCAGCAAACAATAGCACTCCCTTGAATACTATTGACTCATTTACTTTTTCTGTACAAGAAGTAAAAGGCATTTCTCGTCGAAGTAAAATCTCTTATAAGCCTGATGATATAGGTTTTATATCAACCATCTTGCACAACGATAATGAAGACTTTCCTTTAATTTTATTAAATCTTTTCAATATTTCTCTCAAATCTGAAATTTTCCAACTCATTGGAAACACTCTGTTATTATCCCACGTTTAAAATCTGGTAATTCGAACCTCGTTACGAATTATCGCCTTATTAATCATACTCCTATTCTGTCTAGGTTATTTGGAAGATTAGACAGAAATTCTTTGTTGGGCTACCTTGGTCGAGATGCGTTCTCTCCAGTCTAACATGGATTCCTTAGCCAAAAGTCTTGTGTGACCAGCTAGTTAGAATACTCAGATCTAATAACCGCTTCCCTTGAACAAGGACTAGCAGTGATTGTTTTATTCTTGGACATCAGCAAAGCTTTCGATCGGGTTCTTCATACGCTACTCCTTTTGAAGTTATCATGTTTAGGTATTCATGGGCCTTTATTAAGCTGATTCCGTTTTTCTCTATCTGACCGCATCTTTCCGGTTCACGTTAATGGTGTTACCTCAACTAATCAGCCGATTCCAAGCGGCGTAATTCAAGGCAGCGTTCTAGGTCCACTTCTATTTCTTATCTATGTTAATGATCTACAAAATGTTGTAGATCACTCTAAGCTATTTATCTTCACAGATGACATAAAAGTCGCCATATCATGTCCTCCTCCTGGTAAAGTGTCACAGGCTCTGATATCCCTTAACCGTGATCTTGCCTCTCTATCTAGCTGGGGCTCACAATGGGGATTAGAATTTTCTGCTTCTGAGACACAATATATGGGATTACGTTGTTCAATCCCTTTTAACACACTCACGATTAATGGCTCATGCATCACACCTTCTGCAGAAATTAGGGACCTTGGATTTAAATACTCCTCTTCTCTCAATTTTGATGAACAATATAGACACACCATCGCGAGAACAAGACAAAACTTTGGATTAATTAACCATAAATTCCTCTTACGCGAGAGTAAAATAGCATTGAATAAGATGAAGGTCCTGCCAATTCTCGATTATTGTAATATCATTTATTCTCACATGGGTAGACGCGATTGTTTTCTCTTAGAGATATTTCAACGTACTTTCAGCAAAATAACTTTCGGCTATTCTAACACCTTGCCTTATCTTGAAGGATGTAATTTTCTGAATGTCGAACCACTGTGGCTATGCAGAATTTGCCTGAATCTGCTTCTTTTCTTTTGAATCATTACCCAGCAACGAATTAAGCTTCAGTCTGGCATGCGCTTTCACGATTATATTCTATATGATCTGCGCAATCGAACAAGGCTGTTGAGTATCCCTATGTCTCGCACTAAAGTTAGACGTAACTTCTTCTTAATTAGATATGCACAACTTTGAGATTCTTTCCCTCTTCATTTCCGTATATGCACATCTACAGGAAAATTTAAAAAGCTTGTAGAAACTTTTACCGTTCACTCACTATCCCAAATCCATAAGATAAACTCTTTTCTATATATTCTATATTCTCATGGGATCCCAGGTTTCTAATTCCACATCTTTCTCACATATTAGTATATCATGATGTCCTATGGTATTCTCGGGATAACTAGCCATTCAAGTGTCAGGTTACCGGACCCTAGATATGTTGCTACACATGTTCATCGTAACCGTGCGTTCCGTAATCATTTATACCATATGACCATATCCTTAACCGTTATCTGCTTATATGTCTGCATATATTAGTATATCATGAGGTCAGATAGTATTCTATAAATAACTGGCAATTCAAGTGTCAGGTTACCGGACCCTAGAAATGCTTTTACACTAATTAATCTCAACATTGCCTTCAATAACATTTACTATGCACCATTATGTATATAACCGTCTTTTATTTCTCATGAGGCTTAGAAATGTCTCATTTTTTATCTTAACGTGCAAAATATTAAAAATCTACCAAAAAATAAAAAAAACGTAAAAATAAAAAAGCATTGTGTTTATTAATGTACATTCTTATTTCATAAATGTTCTACTATTTAACTTTGATGACTTCTCACCGCGCTGGTCAAGAGAAAATCTTTCATTATATTCCAGTGTCTTCGAATAACGAACCATCACTGTAATTGGCTCGAAATCTATCCGCCCGAGATTTGTTCCGTATGCGATTCATTCTCCTGCAGATAACGAACATCCGGCTGGTGAACAAATTTTGGTTTGATTCGTCGACAATTCTTCAAGAGTATTGGAGCACAGCACCCTACTGCCTACAACCTGCTATTAGCCACATCCTCTCTCATCCCCCACAATTTCTTAGATTTACTTATTTCAGTGGGTTTATTTCCCTTTTCAATCTTCTCAACCAACCCTATCGTAAAAACATGAATTTATTCATATATAATTTATTTATCAATTTCTTATGACAACATCATTACAATTCGTACCACTTTTTCCATAATAAATTTCAATTTCTGTTCTCCATTTGTTTCTTGCATCCCTGCCATTCGTAAATCTTGACATAATTTAACTGAAATTTTATTTCTATTAGACATTGAACATTTTTTCTTACCTTTGTTTGTTTGTTTGTTCAAAAATCCCGCTCACTTCGGTCACTTGCACTGTACTATTTTTTTCTTTTTAAATATCGCTAAGCGGTCGATTGCCTTATTGAGCTCATCAAGTGTAGGAGGTGTATCTAGATATTCAATGGTCGGCAACCGTTCGACATTTTCAAGTGCATGCGGTAGAACCGTACTGTCCCTAGAGTAAAAGGAGGAGAAGTGCTCTACCCATCTTTCCATCTGTTGAGTTTTGTCGACAATTGGCTTACCAGATAAAGACTTAATGGGAGCCGTTTTAAGTTTGTTTGGGCCAATGGCTCTCTTGATCCCATTGGCCAAGCACCGAGCATTGCGGAACTCCACTCCTGACGTCTATTTTTCTAGATAAGGTGCTGCCAACGCGAACTTGGACGTGTCTATCAGTAATAATAATAATAATGTCAATTTACCACTTTTGTAGTATGCTGAGGTCGTCCTGCTGCAATATCATGAACTGTTTGCAGCAAATATCACGACAAATTTTAATTTTGACCATGTGGAGCAATAAAGAGGATTGCAGAGAGCTCGTAAGTTCATTCAGAAGTATGAGGAACAGTTAAGGATGTGAGACTGAGCCCTGTGGAACATCGTTTGGAGTGACAAATGGAGAAGAAAAGCAAGCTGTGGACTCAATCTAGGGCGCTTCAGACATTCGGAGAAATCTTCAGCCAATATTGTAATTTCTCACGAAGGCTAACTGATGTTGGAAGATTCCGTGGTCAATCCAGTCAAACGCTTTAGACAATTCTATTTAGAGAATGCTAACTTCCATGACACTGTCAACAGCACCCGTCCATTGATCCCGGTCAAGCATAAGATTCGTTGGACAGAAAACGTGACGTCAAAATACGCGTTAATCTTCAGATAAGATATGCTTCTTCTCAGCTTCAACATGTCTGAATAACCGATAGAGAAGGTACTTGGATTATTCAGACGGACAACTGCGTTTGTGGATAGCAGTAATATAACCACATTTACACTCAGTGAGGAGACAACTGAGATTGAACAGGTGTTGAAAAAGACGGGTCAACGGTGAACACTTATATAAGGACCACTCGTTTGTGGATGAATGCCATCTAGACCGGCAGAGCTTGCTGTTCGCAAGCATTTCAGCCTCAAGAATACAGCTTCAGTTGTTAAAATGAGAGCGGCGAGTGTAGAGGCTGACTCGTCATTAGTGACAGGTGTTAGTGTGGTAGCAGTAGGTTCTTCAAACACAGAGATATACGAACGCCGTAGTATTTCAGCTGCTGTCTGAGCCGCCGGAGTTGCGCCTTTGGGAGTTTTCAAGACAGTCACCTCGGTATTTATGTGGCAGAGACGGCTAACAAATCGGAGAGCCTTTTGGGATTACCATCAAAAGGATGATATAGGCTATATTTGTAATGCAAACCGTCCTCTAAAAGAAGGGAGGTATTTTGTTGCGGGACAGACGGATGCATTTCCATTATGCCAGGGAGAGGCTGCGGATGTATACAGCACATTCTATTTTTCTACTGCGCATGCATTTCCTGGTGAGACTACGAATAAAGTTTTCGAAGGGTTTGCTGAAAGTAACTTACTTGAGTGTTGTACAATAAGTATAAAAACCAACAGGGTGGTTCAAGAATTGAT
Source organism: Atriophallophorus winterbourni (assembly GCA_013407085.1). Classification (NCBI taxonomy): domain Eukaryota; kingdom Metazoa; phylum Platyhelminthes; class Trematoda; order Plagiorchiida; family Microphallidae; genus Atriophallophorus; species Atriophallophorus winterbourni. Next base: position 35,164 of record JACCGJ010003204.1, read on the forward strand.
AACATGTATCATTGGCATTTGAGGCAGAGTTAACACTCTAGTTATCGTACGTGATAAGTGTGTTAAGAAAATCGTAGTCCATAGGACGTCGTGTGCATGTAGATAGGTTTGCTGCTTCACCATCTCAATAAGAATAATGGAGAAATATATGATAACTCCGACCAAGGACAGTGTCGTTCTTCGATTCTGATCCTGAACTCGGCGGCCATTAGAATGGGTCGAGAAAGGATGGTCTAGTATGCGAATGTATGCGCGTGGGTCCAAACGACTGGTTAAAAAACGGATGAATGTGTATATAATCGAGCAATGGTTGTGAAAATGAATGACTGCAAGAGAGCTACGAAAGAAGTCAGGCAAATTTAATTTTTTTATTGTCCCTAATTTTATAGTTGTTCTTCAATTTGTCGTTCGAACGCACTAATTTCTCTCCTTACCTGTTGGGTGAGGGAGTTTTTCTGTTGCATTCCAGCCAAAGTCATACCAGAAGAATATTGAACCTACTATTGGAAGTGGTGGACGCTCTTTTGGCTTACCACCGGAAGTATTCTGGACGCTCGATTGGCGACTCTGCCACATATCGTCCTGTCTAAAATGAACTGAACTGAACTGAACTGCGTGCGAATGGGAATGTTGTAAAACACGGGGGTTGTCTGCTGATAGCTGAACATACTCAGAAGAAGATTTATCGGTTGGGCAATATGAAACAAATATTAGAACATCTATTAGGATATCACTCATTCATAATAATTTTTTACGATCTAATTCAGATGAGGCCGCTTCTCTCGGTTCGAGATTTTACCGCAACAAATTGTCTGCTAAGCCAAGGATAGACGTCACTCGCATGTGCAAACCTGATCTAACTGCGAGATTCGCAAAAGCCTTCACGGACGAGTTCAACAAGACAACCCCACTTGAATCTGCTTCAGAAAACTGGGAATTGATAAAAATCTGCATATGCCGAGTCGCACTTTCCACTTTCGGTCCGAAGAAAGCTCGAACGAGCGACTGGTTCGAAGCAAACGCTTCTGAGATGACCGCTGTGCTGGATGAGAAGCGCTCAGCATTCTTGAGGTTCAAAGGTATGCCAACAGATGAAAACTTACGTCTTCTAAGAGCAGCTAGAAATAAGGTCCAACAGACTGCAAGGCGTTGTGCAAACGACTATTGGACTGAAGTTAGCCTCAATATCCAAAAGCTGCGGATACCGGCAATTTTCACGGTATGTATGATGGGATTAAGAGAGCCATTGGCCCAAGCAAACTTAAAACGGCTCCCATTAAGTCTTTATCTGGTAAGCCGATTGTCGACAAAAATCAACAGATGGAAAGATGGGTAGAGCACTTCTCTTCCCTCTACTCTAGGGACAGTACGGTTCTACCGCATGCACTTGAAAATGTCGAACGGTTGCCGACCATTGAACATCTAGATACCCCTCCTACTCTTGATGAGCTCAATACGGCAATCGACCGCTTAGCGAATGGGAAGGCCCCTGGTGACGACGGAATTCCACCTGAGCTCATCAAATGCGGTAGAGCAACATTATTACAGCCTCTTCACCATTTGCTTCTTCAGTGCTGGCAGGAGGGGGGTGTCCCACAAGAGATGGAGACACAAAGATCATCCACCGCTATTTAAGAAAGGGTGACAGAGGCGACTGCAACAATTACAGAGGATCTCCCTTTGGAATGTTTAGGGCAAATTGTTTGCTAAAGTCTTACAAGATCGGCTGCAAGTGTAGCTGATAGAATTACTCCGAATCTCAATGTTGGCTTCCGCAAGTGAAGAGCAAAACGTTACATGATCTTCTGCCGAGACAACTTCAAGAAAAGTGTCGGGAACAGCGTAGCAATTATACGATGTTTTATTGATGTAACTAAGGCTGCTATAACGTCAGCAGGGAGGGTCTCTTCAAAATGCTCGATCTGATAGGCTGCCCCTAAGGCTGCTGAGACTCGTTATTTCGTTCCATTCAGGCATGAAAGGCTCAGTCCATTTTAACGGTTGCAGTTCAGAAGCATTTGAAATTCGCCGAGGCGTCAAACAAGGGTATGTTCTTGCTCCCACGCTGTTCGGCATTTTCTTTGTTCTGATTCTGAAGCACACTTTTAGGACGATAACAGAATGCAGTTACATACGCACGCGAAGTGATGGTAAGCTTTTCAACCTGAACCGGTTGAGAGCACAAACCAAAGTACGGGATGTGATAATCCGTGACCTGTTGTTTGCCGACGATGCAGCCTTTATTGCTCACTCCCCAGAGAACCTACAGTCGCTAATGGACTGTTTTTCGTCGGCATGCAAAGACTTTGGTCTAAAAATCAGCATGAGCAAGACCAAACTCCTTGGTCAATGGACTGTATCGCCACCAATCATCACTGTTGGAAACTGTCAGCTCGAACCAGTACATCATTTCACATATCTTGGTTCAACCATTGCGGATAACCTCTCGCTAGAAACGGAGATTGATAAGCGGATTGGCAGAGCAGCTGTCATTTTGTCCCGATTGAACTCTCGTGTTTGGGTAACCGCAAGCTGACTGTAAAGACAAAAGATGATGGTATACAGCGCGTGGTCCTAAATGCTTTACTATACGGCAGTGAAACCTGGGCCACCCACGCACGACACGAACGGCAGCTGACTGCTTTCCATTACGAGGCATCCGTCGTACTCTTGAACATATGTGGATGGACAGAGTGACTAACGATGAAGTGCTTTCAAAAGCTGGTCTACAGAGCATGTTCACCCTATTACGTCAACGCCGCCTGCGGTGGCTTGGTCATGTCTATAGAATGGAAAATGGTCGTATTCCGAAAAATCTACTCTACGGTGAGTTGCAATTAGGAAGTCGACCATTGGGCAGACCGCACTTGCGGTACAAAGATGTTTGCAAAAGAGATATGAAAGCTCTTGACATTGACCCCGCAAGCTGGGAAGAACTTGCTCTTGACCGCTCACTTTTGAGGCATTGTGTAAAGCGTCGTCTGCAAGCCGGGGAGGAGCAAATACAGCTCTGCCTGGGCTGACCGCAGGATCACGCCGTCGGGTGCAACTGAATGCAATACAACAGAGTTCTGACTATCGTTGCAAGCGCTGTGGGAGAGATTGTTCCTCCCGAATCGGACTGTTTAGTCATTCAAAAAGTTGCAAAACATGAAGTTCATGCGATGTCATGTACATCCATGTTCGACATCGACCGATGGATGCCAACAACAATTCTGATGATCAATAGATATTAAGGTTTTACCGAGTTAATTTAAACGTCCGTGAATGTTATAGATAGATAGGAAACAATTCGTCCAATAATACACACATACTACCTAAGGTTTACATGGATTCCAAATTGTTTTTCTTTACGCAACGCCTATATATCGTCATTTTTAGCACTGAAAATTTCTGGAATTCTTTCATCCATTACATTGCCAGCTATTTAATTGATCAGTCGATTGACAGTCTGATATTCGACATTACATCCACACTCTAACAGTGTTTACGTCACATTGAAAAGAAGAAATTTAGTGTGTTTGAATTATTATGTTATCTGAAAATTCGTATACACGAATAAAGCCATTTTCTTCTTCGTCTTCTCACCTTATCTCCTAATAGCATGGTAAAAATATCTGGACGCACTAAATCGGTTATTCAACTGAGATATCACCGTTGACAACCTAAGACTTTCGATTATTGTACCTAATAAATTAGAACACACTTCTCAACGTAACATAGCATAAAATTCCAATGTGGTCACGCACAAAATACTTGCCCCAAAATAGTACAAGTAATCGGTGTGAATAATAGATTCATATAGTGAACATGTGAGCATTATAACGAAACGATGAGAAAATATATATACGATCAATTAAATAACAATATACAACGCGGAAACACCATAGCCTGATTGGAAACCGTCCTGTGAAAACTGAATAGAAATATTGAACTAATACAAACGTATTTTTCACCGCGGTTGTTTCAAACGTATTTTTTTCCATACATTCACGCTCTTTTTTTCCACCATTTCTTTTATTACGTCAATTTAGGTGCGTTGATGTCCTATACAACGTATGTATTTCTATAATAACTTTTAACGCTTAACGTATTTCCAAAATGGTTCACATTGAGACACTTCAATAGCGGGATAAATGCGCGATTGCATCGTTCAGTTCAGTTCAGATTTCATAAGACAGTAAGTGGCTAACGAGCCAATCGAGCGTCCCTAATTTTTGGTGGAAAGCTGCAGATAAACATCCACCACTGTCACAACGTTTTTTCTTTTTGTCTGTTTGATATCTTCGACAATGGTACAATAGTTTATTACGGTATAAAAAAGCTAAGAGCTTGTACAAACCGCAGGATAGATTGAGCGGTGGGTCGAAAAAGCAAAGAGATAAATGTTTGAGTTTTCAAGGCCTTATAGCGGGCCTCATTCGCGTTTAGCCTGCACCATCAATGGATTTTTGTGGCATTTGGACAGGTAGGGCGTCAACCCGGACACAGCTACCACCACAACCTCCCGAACAGGGTCAGTTGAAACTGCGTGTATACGGACTTACGATACTGGGATCTGGAAGAGCAATGAAACTGGCAAAGAGTTAGCGGGGTTGTGACGAAAATGCAAATGGCACAGAATGAGAACTTACCGTTGCCACGAGCTAGTGAGTTTGGGAAACAATGCGGCAGGGTTTGTAAAAAAAATGAAAATAGTGTTTACGGGGTACTTGTGTCTTGGGAGTTGGAGATTTCATGAAGGTGAGAATCGAGGAGACCTTTGAATGAACCGAGAGAAGCGGCCTCAAAAAGCGTGCCTGGAAGGGTGTTCCACTGACTGCAAACTCTCACCGAGAAAAAGCTTTGTCGACATTCAAGCCAGCTCGGTTGATGTAATAGTTTGAGTTCATGTCCTCGGAGGTTAGTGCTTGGAGAGGGAACGAATAGGGAGTTGTATGGATTGGAGGGGTCAGTCAAGATCCGGTGGGTAAGTAACATGTCACCGCGGTGAAGACGGTAGGTAACGGAGAATATATCTAAACTGCGTAACCTTTCCTCGTAATACATGTTGTGCATACCACGGACAAGTTTTGTCGCACGTCGCTGGGCTTTTTCGAGAAGGGACACGTCTATGCATAGCCAAGGCTGTCAAGCCTGTACTGCGTACTCCAAGTGTGGACGGATGTAGACATTCAGCAGTGTCGGGAAGAGAAACCGGTCAAACCTGCCTAAAGCGCGGCGAAGTAAGCCAGTGTTGCGATTGACTACTGCTGCGGCTCGTTCGTATTGCGTGGTGCAACCGAGATCGTGCTGGATGATGATACCGAGATCCTTTTCTTGTCGAACACTCTGAAGTACTGTTGAGCCCAAACTGTAAGCGACCGGATCGGAGTGTCGGATGGGGAGAACGCTACATTTGGAGATGTGAAATGGGAGATAATTCCTCAAAGACCAGCTGTGTAAACGATCTAAGTCATCTTGTAGGACGTGTGAATCCCTTGTCGATTTGAGTGAGCGCTAGATTTTGACATCGTCTGCAAATAGGAGGAACGGCGATTCAATGTTCTGGCCAATATGATTGATGAAA
>JACCGJ010003205.1:0-16559 GCA_013407085.1 Atriophallophorus winterbourni
GTTAAAAAGGAACGGTGAGATAGAGCAGCCCTCCGCACCACGCTGGAGATATTGAACGGGGACGACAATTGTCCGTACGATCGAACCCTGCCCGAAGTTTGGCAATATAATGCTTTCGAGATCCAAACATACTTCTCGGGCACTCCATGTCTCAGTAGACAGTTCCATAAACTTTCGGGATCCATTAAATAGAATGATGCTCGGATGTCAAGGGATACCAGGAGAGGTAGCGTTGCTCCAGTAACGGACGGAGCGCGAATATTTGATCTATACAACAACCGGTACGAAACCCAGTTTGCTCCTCACGGATTTGCTCTTCCCGGTTGGTACTCAATCGGTGAAACAGGATGGCGGCCAGTATTTTAGGAGCTACTGAAATGAGGCTGATACCCCGATGATTTTCACAGGAATCGCGCCGTCCCATTTGAAAATCGGAGCAATTATTGATTCTCGCCAAGGGATCGGAACTCGTTCCTCAGCCCATATGTTGGAGAACAGCGCTTGAAGTTCACAAACTAGAGCAAAACCGCCATCTTTGAACAATGACGGTGCCAAGCATCAGCACATGATGCACGATGGCGCTTAAAGCTCCGGAGTGTATTTTATACTCAGTAATAAATTTTGAAATGAAAAAGTGTGTGGTTCAATTGTCTGAGATTTCGCTTTGGGTATCATATCAATCAATCAATCAATGAGAACTGTGTCGAAAATCGCTTGTCAAGAAGCAACACGTCCGGAGCGTGAGTAGAAGCGATCAGTGATTGAAATGCTGCGCAGCACGGAAACATGAAACACAATACTCGAAACTGTTTGTAATAAATTCTTTGGCGATGATATTTCGAACCGCCCGCTGATTTTCGGTTAAGGATGCCATAGCTTCAGGATCAAGGCCATGACGTGTATCGCAATTCGAGCCACATTTCAATGCGCAGTCAATTTTTATACTACGCGCACATTCGAGGTGCACAGGATAATATGCATGAAATTACAAGCGTCGAGCCAGTCAGTCACATGTTGCTCATGCCTGGGGAGATGTGTGAAAGGATTATTGCCACTGTCAAGGTTGTATGGCAGTTAAGCACTTGGTACTTGTTACCGGTGTAATGCTGTCAATGATGATGATGATGAGTATTGCCACCGAGTCTACAGCATGCTATCACATGTAGCGTATTACTGGAGATGAACAATTTAGAACGACATTGAGATAAGAAACGAAGATAATGTAACATTTTAGAGGAGATCCGCAATGGTTGAACAAAGATATGTGAAATGACGTATACTGGTCCAAGATTACAGTGTCCAACAGTGATGATGGGAGGCGATGTGTGATGTAAAAGCACAAGCCTGATCCAGGCAAAGTGTCGCACAGTCAGATACTGTACGTGGGCTGAGATACTGTCAGGTTGCCCAGGCATACACAAATATGACAAAAGCGATACAATCGCTTTACCAATCATATTGGTCTTGTTCATGCTGATTGTCAGATTGTTCTTCGCATGCCGACGAGGGTGTTCTTGGGAAGCGGATGGCATGATGAAAACATTTAAAAGTGGTCGGCATTGATTCTACCCAGTAGGAAAAACGAAGACTAGACTAATCACATTGGATCAAAGTGTAAAACGTTAGAACAATAAGTGCTAAACGAAGAGCGAAAAATAAGCAACACAAGTGGTGCAGATCAACCAAGTGAATGCGATTCCAGTAGCATTAGAAGTGAAGCAGACGATAGAAACAGCCCAAGATACAGACTTGGTTTCACCGACTAAAGGGGGGGCAATAACACGTAAATCGCTAGTGTTTGAACACTCATTAGGCAACAGGCAGCCCATTGCCCATTCACTAGGCAACATGCCCGAGCCCTTAGAAAATGTCCCTTAAATCGTGAATAGTAATCCTAGCCAAGCGTTCTGAACTGACAACTTCACTAGGCAAACTTTAATCAACTATCAACAGATTCGCTAGGTGTGTTAGTGGGTATATGATGTAGACGTAGTAAAAAGATGTAGAGGACGAACTAACTCACGATGAAATGGCTCAGATAGACCGGCAAAAATGGTAGATGATGCTGACCGTGAACCATCAACAACATCGAAGCATCGCGGATCGATTATTCTATTAGTTTGTCAACCATTGTGTATAAACAAATACGTGCTATGGCCACGCTCAATTGCATTGTTTTCGCAAAGCAAACGAGAGTAGCACTGAGTGATGTGTAACAGCACACACTGAAAACATTCCAGAATAGAAAGACTAAATTTGATGTTTGATGGAACAGTGCAGGCTGGTTGACGGAAAATAGATCGATTAAGTGTGACCTGAGCACATGGCTGGGATGAGTAGCGTTAAGAAGACACTGTCTAGTCACAGAGTGTGATGGGAATCAGAAGGAGATCAAGAAGAGACAGCAAAATGAGTTCGGAAGGTAGTAAAAACTATTTGATAGGCTGCTGTGGCCCATAAGATCGGTGATTATTTCCAGTTTTATTAGTTCACCAACTGGGCATGGTGCGAGAATGTGGCAGTAAGTTTCGGAAATACTGCTGGGACAAATGTTGTACCCGGGTATGGACGATATCTGAGTTAAGCAAATTTCCCGAAATTTGCAAACGCAGCGGAAATCAAACTAACTCAACCGCTGAAAAGCGAACCGACATATTTGCCATGCAACCAAAGTCCCAGATAAATTAACGAGTGGCCACTTAGAAGGTTAGGCTATTGAAATGTACATGTGATACATACCTAAAGTGAATTTCTGTATTAATGTATGTACATATGTATGTATGCGTACATGAAGCGCAAACATCATGAAAAGCGGCAGCCTTGTTGTGGGTCAAATAGTGTAAGTAGCACACTGGAGCCCTCTAAAAATCTCATGGAAAAACTTAGGCTCAGAGTAGCCCTTTCTGTCGACGTTCACACATGTTTGCCTTAGACGTGATGGCTTTGATGGTGTTCTTGAGGTACTAAGCAGTATATATCGATAAAGGCATCACCAGAATGCACAGGATAATACCCTACGTTCAGAATGAATTACTCATTCGCAATATCTGGCTGCATTAATGCTATGACAATATAAGTAATCTATCAGCCCACTCTAGCTTACCGTATGAAACGCGAACAGGCCTAGATGCACCGAATGACCACGTAAACGCCCTAGAAGAAAAATTGGCTGTAGATAGTGTGTGATGGTATCTCATATTCCCCACGCTTACCCCAATAGTCATTTTGAAACAGGCTGGAGTCTCACTACCATTTGCTGTTCTTTTTCTTCCTCGATCTGTCTAGGCCTGAGCAACCTGACAGTATCTTGGCTCACGTGCAGTCTCTGACTGTGCCGCACTTTGCTTGGATCAGGCTTGTGCCTTCATACCATTTTGACTTGGCTTCATCCTGTGTACTTGTGTGGAGCACAAGGGTGCAACAACTATAGGTCAAACGGTTTTGTTTTGTAAACTTTTGCAAGTTGTGTGAAAATCATTCCAATCATCAACATGCAAGATTAATCAAACGCTCCGAGAAGATACCTGTAAGACGACTGTCAGTGGACACGATTCTATGGGAACGAGTAACCACTGCATCGATCGATCTCTCGGGCCCTAATCGAGGGACAGGTCACGCACACAACTGTTTAGCCACTAAGCGCTTCATCTGCTTGAACGAATTTAAAGTCTTCACAAACAGTTGTCCTATAGATTCCATCCTTGCGCTTCAAATGAAATCCTGCTTATGCCACAAATGACTCATGATACGAAATGTTACAGTTACTTTAAAAAACACGCGCTCTTTTCAATACAGCTAACCAAGTAGGTAAAACCGTCCACAGAAGCAAGTTCCTCATACGGATCAACCGAGTTAATTGTCGAGTGATTGCTGCTGCGATAAATGCAAGTGATTACAATGAGAGCGTGACGTGTGACCAGATGTAGCATGGTAACTGGATTTGGGCGGTTGGGTTGAGACGACATTCATTTGCCGGTCACAAGCAGCGAAACAGACCGCACTAAATCATCACGGGTATGATTCATAGAGCGGAAGAAGAGTGCGATAGCAAATCACTAGTCAAGAGTGAGAAAAACAAAGATTTAACTGGAACCGTGATAAACTGTCCGGGAATCTAGTCCCTCGTACAAAACTCGGATACAACAAAACCATACGGCTGTTGTGGCAAGGACATGCGTATTGCGAAAATTAGGCGAGATGACGTGCATGCAAAGACGGCGGTTGATTGACAGTGGACAGATGCGAAAAACGAAAGCAACTGGGTGTAGCAACCGGTGTTAGCGAAAGAGAATACAATGCCACGGGTAGTTTACTATCCTCTACTTGGTCAATTTATCGAGACCAAATTGGTAAACCGAGCTGGGACATCCGAAACGTGTGTGCCTGTAAAGCCGATGGGCACAGGATCGAATCTACTCTGAGATTTATGCATCAGGTATATATGCACAAAAGGCGCTTGCGGTGATAAGCTCAACATTTTGATCATTAGAAACAATATCGAAAACCCACAATAAAAATGAACGCTGGAAGGTAGAACAAGGGGTTTAAATGAATCGGTCTTTATCAGTGAACGGGTAGCAAGCGTAGACGCTCGTCTCTCGGAAAAGTAGAAAGCTACGACCAGACCACCGCTAACTTCCGTGACAATAAACAACACTGACACATTTGTTGAAAAACAAATACATAAATTAGACACTTCAGGAAGATACTAAAGACTGAAGACAGGTGTATTTACTGTCATCACTTGTACCGTATTCTCAAGATCCTTCGAGACAAATGCGCATAATTTGACTCTCTGTTACGGCGTTTAACGATGTGACCTAAAATTGACGCGTATGATCCGGACATTAAAAAACCCACGTAATCCCCCAATAGAGCCAGCACAGCAAAGCAAGAAAGCAACTGACAACAAGACCGCTACGGAACACGATTACGCAGCAGCGGACTTACCGGTGAATGAAATTGTGTTGTTCCAAATACGCCATTCCCCGAGCAACTTGGGTAGCCATGAACAAGAGCACCGGTGGGGTCAGCTCGTCACGAGGTCGGTTGCGGAGATAGTCCAACAGGTTTCCGTTGCACATGAATTCAGTGACAATGTAGTATGGCGGCTCCTGTGTGCAGGCACCTGGATGAAAAGAATCAAAACCACTGTAAACTGAAAGAAAAAAACAATACTGGAGTACAGCACAATGAAAGCAGACGGGGTAGATTCTCTTTGTGTCAGCAGAGATGTAGAGATTCAGTCTTGAGTATCCGTGATTTGGCATTTGTACCACACCGTTTAATATATTCATTACTTTCTTGGTTGGTGTATGATCCCATCATGATTTATGGAAGCCAAGCATCAATATGTGATATCCATATCAGGATGTCTTTAATGTACCACAGAAGCTAGCAAACGAACCTACTGCCATCGTATGCACATAAGAAATCACAAAGGTGGAGTCAGGCAAAATGCCGCTTGTGGATTACCCAAGCCTAGATGGATGTAAAAAGTTATAATGATGGTGAGATACTGACATGCCATCGAATGCAGCTCCTAGGATTTTGTAAATCAATGTAGCACGGCGTTACATGTATCGTAAGAAATACTACACGATTGCATAGCTGCGCTTTGACCATACAACGAATGTACACTGACGAGGCTTTTTGCATAACCGTCTGTTAGTTTGCGCAAAAGCGAATGAATGCAACCAATGTTGACAGATTAGTAAAGACGACAAATAGAAAATAAAGCGCATAGTAATAAGCTATTTCGCATGTAAAAGGAAGTCATTGATTGGCAATAAAAATAAAAGTTTAAGAAATGGATTCAAAAGCATCCTGTTTTGGATAAGTAATCTTGTTGTCTACAAGTCTAATATGATTGATGGTACATGTTAGCTGAAACAAGGTCAAAGTCCAGAAAGAATAGCTTATGCGCAGATAAAGGAAAGAATGAAAATAACGATGAACTTGCCCAGAGAGCCACTGTGAGCCTATATGCTCGACTTCACGATTCTGTATAAGTGTGAAATCACAAGCCTGATCCAGACAAAGTGCCGCACAGTCAGAGACTGCACGTGGGCTAAGATACTGTCAGGTTGCCCATGCATAGAAAGATATGAGGAAGAAAAAAGTAAAGGAATTGGTAGTGAGACTCCAGCGTGTTTCAGCATGCTGCTCACTAACTCTAGCCAATCAATTTAGCATATTTTCAGATTTATGGACGTGTGATGAGCGGCAATACATAACTCTGCAGGTTTGCAACCATTATCACTTTCACAGATTTCAATTAGGACCATAAAAACCGAGTTAATCTCGACAGCAATTCAGACTGTGGAACATTGCCTGATTCAAGGCTCACGATTCTACACATACATAGACAGTGAAACCACGCTCACACGGTGTTACGATGCGCTCGGCAACTCCAGAAGCAAATGTTTTACCTGCGACAGACAACTCGCTTCCGAAGACGTTTCATCAAGCATTCAGATCACTCACGCTGCCGAAACAAGTTGAATTCAAACAACTAACAGAACAAACCCTAACATGGCCTAATGCATTCGGATACGTTCGACGCAGCTGACCAAATAGAACAACAACAGCTGCATCACTTTATCCAGTGAATGAAAGACATGCGCCTCGTTTAAGACAACGGGGCGATTAAGATCGACCTTAGTACAAAAAAGATCACAAAAAATAAATGCACATTCCACAATGTGCACACATACACACAATCGATCGACCATGTTATCGCGACCCTGGATCGGAAAGATGAGTGCAAAATAATAGTTTCCAGGGGCGATCCGCTATGGAATGGGTTTGAAAATGACAAACAGGATAGCGGCGGTAGTCATATCGCTACGATTTACAACGTTAGCTGTGTCGACGTGAAGGTGAAAAAAGTATACACACAGAAACACAAAAATGTTGCGTAAGGGCTGCGCAGAAGCAGTCGCAATGTATGGATACATGAGTCTTGATTGTGTGACGGAAATGCATGCATTTTTTGTTCCAATCCACGGGTACTACTCCATCTGCATGTGATTGGGCACACATGATTGAAAAGCGTGGTGGTCTAAGCCTTATCCAACAGACGCGTACAAATTCCAACCTTGTTTAACACTTGTCCACTGTTTTAGGGCAATCAGATCATGATCGTACTGATGAGTGCAGCATGAAATCGGTCGTGAAAGGTGTGATGTAAAAACATACATGCTCACACGAACATCGTGGTTTGTTGTACGAACCCTATGCAACAGTGGCATTCAAGTATACACTTGTTTACCATTTATCCACTGTTTCAAGGCTCACTGAACCTGATCTTACTGTCTCCACCTGATGACGGCAAACAGCCAGAAACCGGTAGTGGTGTAAGGGATGGGGATGTGAGCAACACATTACTTTGGTCATCCATAAGCGCCTCGGTGCTTGACCACGAATCACTATTGTTCTTGTGTTTGACATGTGTTCGTTTTTACGAACCCTATGCAACAATGGCATTCAAGTATAACCTTGTTTACCATTTATCCACTGTTTCAAGGCTCACTGAACCTGATCTTACTGTCTCCACCTAATGACGGCAAACAGCCAGAAGCCGGTAGTGGAGTGTAATTTCGGGGGATGTGAGCAACACATCACTTTGATAATCCATAAGCGCCTCGAGCGCTTGAACACGAATCACTATGTGATTCTGTGTTTGAACATCGTGGTTCGTTGTACGAACCCTATGCAACAGTGGCATTCAAGTATAACCTTATTTACCATTTATCCAATGTTTCAAGGCTCACTGAACCTGATCTTACTGTCTCCACCTGATGACGGCAAACAGCCAGAAACCGGTAGTGGAGTGTAATTTCGGTGAATGTGAGCAACACATCACTTTTGCATGCTCACTATTCGTATGAGCTGAGATTAGTGTCAGCCAAATATAAAACCTGTCAGGTATGTTGTGCTCCGCTTAACCGGATTAGCCAGTAATCTACGTGAGTTAGCAAACGGCCGATCAGATCTATAAACGAAACACCCACCAAATGAAATAGCCGGTAGATAAAATGGCGATTAGTTAATTTTCGTTACAAAAACGAAAATAAACTTAAGAACCTGTTAAAAATGCCACGCTTAAACAGGGCTTAAAAAGCGCAGTATTACGACGATGCGCCAGAAAGAATGGAATCCATAATCAAGTAACACTAACATATTGTTTGTTTATCCACCTTAATGGTGTTGGTCCATCGGCGGGTTGTGATTCATCTACACGAGGAATAAACATTGTGTGACAGGTGTATCATGCATAGTAGATATCAGGAGGAAAATTAGTGTTATCATTGTACGTGGGCGACAGTCCAACGAAAAACAAGGGAGGGGAAGTGAATGTCTTCCGTGAAATAAAAGCAACAGCCGGAGCGACACCGACAAATCTATGCCAAACAAATGGGGAAGAAGACTTCGAGATAAAGATTGTGTGGCGCATTGGTGGAGATGTGTAGCAGCACCAGCAGCATCACCGTCTGCGTCATCGTTGATCACCGTCGTCTAGAAAATCTGATGATCAATATTTTCGTGGTTATGGGTGTTGATACATGTTGTTTCTAGGACGAAAAAGAAGAAACGAACAATCTTAAGACCAGCTTCCAAAACTTCATTCAGTCATTATTCGAACAACCCAACTTAAGCTTCGATTTAACATCAAGCTGTTACTGACTACAGGACTTAACTTACCCACACAAAACTAAATTTAAACTTGCGAATGAGGATTACGGCATGACTTCGCTAGCGTTGAGACCCAAAATGCTTTCGTTAACGCTTTTATTTAAAAAAAAACAGGGTCGGAACATCAAGAATGAGATATTTTGGATAGCTGATGAGTACGTATGAACGCACAAGCCTAATCCAGACAAGGAGCTGCACAGTCATGAGTTGTGCGTGGGTTAAGATGCAGTCAGTTTTCCCAGACGTAGAGAGATATGAGAAAGGAAAATAGAATAGAAACGACAGTGAGAATCCAGCCTGTTTCTGCATGCAGCTCAGTACAGATGGCAAAACAATTTACGATGCATAGCACAGAGTGATCACCTCCGTGTAAACATGAGTAATACGTAAGCTAACCATCATATTGCGAAATCCATATTAACCATCGAAAAACTTCTCCGCTACAATCCCCACAAAGGATAATTATTATACTATGTAACTGATCGCACTATACAACAGATACAAGTGTCCTGAGGACGCCAACCAAGTTGAGTTGACTCCAGTCAGATTTGGGCTGACCAGGAAAAGCTGGTATCGATTGCACATACCAATCTAATGCGATAATCAATCTATATTTGAGGCAAGATGTGAGGATAGAATACCCAAACGTAAGTACCGGAAGTGAGTGGATATCCTTCGTACGATAGCGCACCCATGTGTTCTCACCACAATACGGTGGTCGTGGATTGGCATAATGCGAGACATCAATCGAATTGGCAACCCACCTCGTGGATCCAGCTGTACACGCGTACTAGAACCATTAATTTCAGACGAGACTGCGACACAAGCTACCACGTGTCTGACAGCTGACACGACATCAGACGGTAAACAAAATGGCTGTCTTGGAGCGGTGTCTAACAATTCGGTTGCCAAAAGTGGAAGGTGGTAATGGCGCTAGGAAACCAATGGTAAACTGGGCACCGTAGAAACACGTCCGAGCAACACGATCTATCGACACAGACATATTTAATCAGCCGCGAATGAAGAAGGACGCCGAGTTTCCAAAAAAATCAAAGAAGCCTAGTGACAATCTGCAAAGAACGGGGCCCAGAAACAGGTGCACTGGAAATTACGATTTTTGTGATGATCAGTAACAGAAGAATTATGTATATGACACCACAAGCCTAGATCCAGGCAGAGTGCCACAGAGTCATAGACTGGGCGTGGGATAAGATAGTATGAAGTTGCCAGGCCTACACAGATCTACCATGACACAACGTAAGTGGAAATCGTCAACAGTCAATACCATCATTATAGCAAACAGAATGAGCAGTACAATGGCAGAATGTACCGATATTTAAGTGCGATACAACAATAGCAAAATATCCTAAAATAGATCTTATAAGCGGATTGTATAGATTAGATACTCAATAGGACAAGATGCGTTCAGCGCGACAACTTTCTTGCATCTACCATTTTCATTCATCGTATCAAGGTTTCTACACCACGCCACTTGACAAAACACAACATTAAGCAAACATTCAAGAAGTGCGCCCACAACAAGGCGGCGTGTGAACACAATTTCAATCGATATCATTCCGAAGAAATGATCGCTGTGATGTCGTTTCCCGTAAGCATCACAGGGAGACGATTGCTGTTTCGATCCTCAGTCGCTAAAGCGGATTTAGTCAGAAACCCATAAACCCCTACCCCTCAAATTAGTGCACATTCAGAGTGGACAAATAAAATGGTTTAATGGAGGCCACGCATGCGCAAAGTATAGTCTAACCAACAAAATTTATGTGTGCCGGGTGGTTTTTTGATCTATATCGTAATTGAAGATGAAGTTTCTTGTGCAATGATTGAAGGTTGGGAGACACCTACTTTTGATACAGTCCAGGTTCCAGATTCGCATAACAAAACCGCTTTGGGAGCACACTTCCCTAATCTATTGCTGACTCAAGTTTCCCAGTATTAACTCTCGCAGTCTAAAATTGAGCCACAGCAGGTGCCAAATGTAGATTGACGGAAGTGAATTTTACGCTTAACTTAAGTGCAATGGAGCACGAAGGCGAAGATACGGAAACTCTCTTGGGATGATGAGAACTATGAAACTAGACATTAAAAAAGAGTGGATCTTATGGGAACATTTTGCTTGGGAGAAACTTGGTGCCGTTGAAAAGTGCGCTGAATAGACAGAGAAAGCTAAGTGAAATTGCATGGAAAACGTGATGATGCATCAAAAACAATCAGCGGTATGCTATGCTGAAGGAATGCGTGGGTGATTCAACAGCAGTTGCACCTGGCAAACTTTACTTGGAGTAGTTGATTCTACTTGAAGAATTCAACATTAAAAAGTTCGACTAGGAAATAAAATTGACACGTTTTATGCTGCCTCGTTTATCAAGCAGCTGGATACTCGGAAGGAGAGCAGCCTACCAAGGTAAAGACCTTGCTACTTGACACCTCGCACCTACAGAGTGTTATGTGTGTTTATCATTAGTCAAAAGCAAATACGCTGGCAGCGTGGATGTAATTTCGTAGAACTATCCTCAGGCTGAATCACACAACATCGCAAATGCATCCTTAGTACACACAATATACATGCGCAGACACGTTCAACGTGTCGGGAACGGAGAAAAAAACCCACAAACTCAAAGTTAACATCATCGAACATGTGTCTGAAATCAGTGAGACGACAACATCGAATGGGAAATCGATATGTAAAAAGAACAGCATGTGGGAGATGAAAAATGTTTGAGAAAAACGGGAACAAGGATTAATAATTAAAGAGAAAGAATACACGATGTCCCAGCGCAACGATGTCAACTAGCTTGAAAACGCTTGAAAAAAGGTGGTGTGAAAAAATGTATCATCTAAAATAATTCTTAAAAGGCGTTGTGGACAAATAATGCCAATCGCCGTAATAGAATCTTTGACAGCGACGTAGCGCTCGTAAAGCAAGTTAACGTGCATAGATTTCGCTGCTTATTGTGAACGCTAAATCGCGGTTTTGATTACCACTTCTAACTCGGAATGGCGTCGTCGTAAGTGTGACCAGACTCTGGCCTGGCTGAAGCACTGGAAGGCGTTGAATGTTAGAATAGATTCAGTTGGCTCGACCCGTCTGAGATGTCTGGGTCCAAGACATCAGTGGCTTCTGACTTTTAGTGATATGCCTCAAAATCATGTTCAATGACGGCCTTGTAGCCGTCATCTTGAGGTCGTTGATTGATCATATAGCTTATCAAGACCAGTAACAAGGAAAGCATTTTTATACCACAAGAAAGTAGTCCTGCTGATGTCACACTACTCATTGGATAAGTTTCGTAATCGAGGTGTAGGCATCTCATACAAGTGTGTCTGTGATTAATCTGCTGCAGATTGCGTAGTGTTTTAGGTCCCAGCTATTTCCGCAAGATTTAATCGTGATGACTGTATGACACGTAGGCATAATGATGATGTGAGAGGTTGGTTGACAAAAGTAGAAATACGAGACATCGGTTTCGGAAATGGTCGCAAACCGAAAACACCGAAAATGACTAGCCAATGAGATAGCGAACGAGTTGAGAAGAAGCAGGGTGACGAAAATTACCGATTTAATGGCGTTGCTCGGTGTGAAGTTACGGCGCACACGCTAACGTGTGCTCTACCCCATGGTTCGCTAGATTGATTGATCAACCACCAATCCACTGATTTGTCATAGAAACGCCGATGTTTTGCCGAACCGCTTGGTGACCTTAAAATGGTTGCACTTTACACGCGCATCGTGCGGATTAGATGCACTATATGCACGTGTGTGGATGAACGCGTAACTTTACGGCGTGACCAGCTTCACCGCGTGGATATACCATTACACTGTCTGTGTGCTCACTCTTATTGCCCACACTTTCATTTCGATAGATAATTTGATGCCAGAATTATATGGCAGTTAAGCTTCGGCGCGTGTTTCCGATATACTTCTGTCTCATATGCCGCAGGGATGTCCAATCGTACAGTACTTCTGTGTTGTGGGGCTATCACCGTCTTAAATTGGTTAGCCACCGGTATTCGGCTGCATGCTGAAGCACTCTGTAGCTTCACAACAATTTCTATTCCCCCTTCATATCTGTCTAGCCATGGGCAACCTGACAGCGTCTTAGTCTATGTATAGTCTCTCACTGTGCAGAACCTTGCCTGGATCAGGCTTGTGGTTTCATACCATACCATATACCCCTATGAGCGGGAAGGATTGTTGACACACTGCCATCAAGTTTGTTATAGCAAAAGAGAATCACTGTAAAGCGTTTAAATACGCGGAAGAGGTCGGCAACGTTGAAGTGAATTCGCACAAGCTGCTAACGCCCAATAAAATTTTGGCGAAGTTAATGAAATTATACGCGTGAGTCCGCGCTCGAGAAATCAATATTCAGCTTTGATTGAAAACTTTTAAATGAAGGATCAGCTGAGACGGAGTTGAAAATTTGTACTTCAGCAACATGGACAATCTACGGAGGAATAGATTCCAGGTAACGTTAGACAGGTTTGCCTGCTCAGTTCAAACATGGTGATAGGAAATGTTTCGTTGCTAGAATGAAAGCCGCATTGACAACAAGACATCGATTTCGGCATCTTCGTGATAGTGGAAAAGTATATCGATCACATGTGGCGTTGATTTGCAATCATTGGGAGCTAATCCCACAAGAATGGCTAAGCACTGCGAAAAGATGCTACCTGCCACATGACTGATATATCCTTGTGAGAAAGCAAACTCTTCGATCGTGTGATATGACCGGTGTCATCAGTACCGTTTTCATACGCCTAGCACGGGGAGAAAGAGGCAGCGCAGCCTGAATGCTCGATTATTCGGTATGGTAGCCAAACATCGATGCACAACTCCATCAAAGCGAATCAAAGGATGAATAAATCCACATTTGCGGCCGTTTATCCAGTGCATCTGGCATTTCTACTTATATTAATGCACCGAGTTCGGTAGCGTAAAATGAGTATCGGCACCTGAGTGCTGTGCTGCTAACACTAGGCTAAATTGATTTGCAACGGGTAGTGACCTGGAGTCACACTACCATTTCCATCTCATATCTCTCTTGACAACCTGACATTATCTTGGCCCGTATGCAGCCTATGCATGGATCAAGCTTGTGATTTTAAACATACATACATCGGCTAAAACAAGAACGAAATGTTCGTTTGATGCAAAACAGGATGGGGAATATACTGCATAGGTAACGCTTTCCAAGGTTCTCGCCTGAGAAGAGGTCTTCCAATAGTGGATCTCATTGCTGCAACGAGACTTTGATCAGTTCTTATTACTGTTGGGGCTAAACTAGCGGAGTAGTTGATGTGGAACTCAGAGTAGAAATCAAACGATATAATGGCAATTGCAGCGGCTAATTTAACGCGGATCTATAAAAAACTGCACAATGTGGCACCGAAGGACTGATGCGAACGACCGCGAATTACAGAAGCTATTTCTCGTGGCACAACGTTTGCGTGTTGCTTGAAGCCACGACGATTAAACACCAAGCGCGAGAGATATTGATTAATAGCAATGAATTCAGCTGTGTACTGCTCAGGTCAAAAATAATACGCAGAGTAAATCGATCGATGGAGCGCGTACCGAGAAGTTTGACCAAATTCGGATGCCGAAGGCCCTTCATCACGCGAGCTTCTTCGAGGAATTCGTCGCGGACCGTCACATCTTCCTGTGAAAACAACACGAAAACACACCCGATAGAAAAAATTATACTTGAATGACTCTGATAAATAGGATTCGTATAACGAAACACGATGTTCAAACAGCCAGAAACCGGTAGTGGTGTGTAAGTGCGGGGGATGTAAGCAACACATTACTTTAGAGACCCGATAGACATTCAACCATGGATAACAAAAGGTAGAAATGTATCCCGCAACAGTAACGTATGCGTCTCATTGGAAGCCTAAGGATCCCAAATCGAGTAAGACAGGTCAAGACTAAGTAAAACACGCTATGCCTAGGCACCGGCATATATAAGGCAAAAACCGCAGTGAAGACCAGTTGGTTATGCAGCCAAGGTTTTTGTTAAATCTTTGATTATCATAAAAATGATTAAGATAAAGACCGTAGACAAAGGTGCTTCAAAAGACGTATATGGACAATACCATAACCTAGGAATATGGTATAAACCGATGTACCACGACACCCATGGAAAAACAATACAGTCAAAAACCATCATTATTGAAATACCGCAAGGAGAATGGCTTGTTCCACAACTGCGCAAAAAAAAGGAATAAGGTTTTCCATAGGATGCAGTACAGTATAAATGAGTTTCCGACAACACGTCAGGCTCCGGCCAGCTGGTGTTGTTGTACATCAGCAAACGGAGGCCAGACGTGACTCGAATGAAGGCCAGACGCAAGCTCTCGAGAGTAAATCACTCGAACAAAGTCGAGTATCGAAGACAGGAGAACAAGCAACATCACATTTGGAAAACTTTATGATGAATTTGCTTTACTTTATGGTGTACAAAGACTGGAGAGTTGTATTCAAGCAAATGTTATTTCAATTCATGGTGGTTCGGGCCAAAGGTCGTCAACTAATGTGGCATGTACTAGATATCAATTAAGGGACAATACTATGGAAAAAATAATAAAAATAATAAAAAGACAGAGAGCCCATACTTTTAACCGTTTTCAAACCGCTAAAGTAGTTGTGTACGGTTTCCACAAGGGGGGGGGCCTCGTATAGACCACTACGTACTGTCCCAGCGCCTGTAAATTAAAAATTTATAATTACAATGCCTGTATTACATACGATTAAAGAATCAAAATTAGAACATTGCTAAACGATTATTGGTTCTTATGGAAGTCGAATTTTGTAGATCTCAATCAAAGTATGAGAATATGATGATCTCATACAATGGATCGTGAAGTGCAATACTTCTTTCTGGGACGGTAAACCACGTGCTAAATTCTTTCAACTATGCTGAGCTGATAATGAAACGTGGGTGTTCATCATCATCATCATCAACTAGGTCATGAGGCATCACACCGGTAAAAAGTTGTTGTTGGCCCCGTAGGTCGAGTCGACCATGACCAGTTTGCACAGACCAGTTTATGATCAGTGTCGCAGTCTGCTCTTCGATATGATCTGGTGAGGAGCACGCTTACTATATTAGTACGCTTAACAAGAATAAGATCAAGCTGATGCCAATGCTTAGAGCGAGGATGCTTCCAAGAGACTTTATGCTGTGGTTTTGTTTGAAAGAAAGTGTTACTGGCACAAAGATTGAACTGTGTGCACAATTCTAAAAGGCGTTGCCCATTTTCATTGGTTTTACCTACACCGAACCTTCCGAGACAGTTTTGCCAAGACTCGTAATCTGCACCAACTCTGGCATTGAAATCACCCAATACCACTACACAGTTTTTCTGTGGCACGTTTTTCAGGACGGCTGTGAGGTTATGATAAAGAGCGTCTTTTTCAGCAGGCGTCGCAGAGAGCGTCGGTGCATAAACGTTGACCAACGTAATGGTACCAGTAATGAACCTCAGATTTAAAGTCCAAATCCGTTAGCTCCCGCTGCTGCTCGGTTCTGTTGCTTTTAATATGTCGTTTCGCACGGCAAACCCAACTCCATGCAGTCGAGGCTCATCGGAACCTTTTCCTTTCCAAAAGAATGTGTAATCACTTTCTGTTAGCTTACCAGTGTCTGGTAAGCGCGTTTCTTGTAGGGCAGCCACGTCGACATTCAGCCTCTTTAGCTCGTTGTTAATCACGGCGGACTTTCTAACGCCTCTGATATTCGAGACGTCGTCATGAAATCCTGGAAGCATGGACCGGACGTTCCAGGTTCCAAGTTTCAGAACTGACCTTTGTTGTTTGGTATTTCGATTCGCTGGTGCGG
>JACCGJ010003205.1:16579-32844 GCA_013407085.1 Atriophallophorus winterbourni
ATACTACATAGTCGGTCTAAAGTAGACTGGGCATCCGCATAAGAATCGAAAAGTAAAACTACATCGTCTGCAAAATCTATATCAATAAGTTTTTTGGCGCGACCTATCTGAATGCCCGGTATCGGTACGCGTGCATTACACGCATCCCATTATAGCGTCAATTACAAAAATGAACAAAAATGGGGAAATCGGACACCACTAACCATACGGAGGTGCACTTGTGCAGTACTTATGTGCTGCGCGGTTAACCGTGCAAAATTGATTGGTCACTAGTAGTGAGGTGCTTGCTGAAACACGCTGGAGTCTGACTACCATTTCTATTTCTTTTCTCATAACTCTCTAGACCTGGGCAACCTGGCAGTATCTTAGCCCACATGCAGTCTCTGACTGTGCGGCACCTTGCCTTGCTCAGGCTTGTGCTTTCATACTATACCATACTAACCATAGGAAAGTTGGCTGACAGGTTATTGTACACACTAACGCGCCCAGAACGACAGGAATAAAGCGCCCGAAATATGTAAACTTATTTTTGTGGGACACCTTTAAGTAATAAGGTATTAAATAATGCGCTCCTATCGCTCCTTGAATCAAAAGCAGTGGGCTACAGTGGGTTGCCTATAAGCATGGCGATGCCTAGGGCTTGACGAAGAGTGAATATGTGATCGACACATCCTCGACCGAGACGAAATCCTGCTTACTCTTCACGACCTGTGATTCTCTGTGTAATGTAAGGCGCCGAAGACATACTGAAGCAGGTAATTACACGTGTAAGGCTTATTCCCATGTGATTAGAGCATGAAGTACGCATACCTTTTGTAAACAGGTATTATTACAGCTCCTCCCCAACATTGGGGAATAGTTTCTGTGTCCCATACTGGCGAAGAAGGTCAACTAGAGTGCTTAACAGAATATCTCAACCGTCCGTGAACAGAACCGAATCAGGTTCCAAGGTTGTCACAGCCGGGGGCGGCAGTGGGGATGAGCTCCCACTGTCTATAAAATGCTCCCATATGGCGTGCGTCTCAAACAGCCTCTGACAACCAAAGCCCAGCTCCTGGCCTGCACGTGGCGGAACTGCTTCTACTGACAGGAGAAGGGGCGAAGGCGGATGACTGGCGCCTCAAAACCAGGTTGCTCCGGGTAGATGGAGCTCGTCAGCCTGGGAGGGCAGTCCATCTAAGGGAAGGAAAACCCTTATTCCAAACCTCCGCTGCCTTGCGGCATACCCGATTGCGGGAATGGCTTCGGGAGTGAACCCTGAGAAAAAATCCTTGCTGCCTTGCAGGTTGCACCTGGTCGTGCGAAGGCTAGAGAGGCGTACTCGAACAATCGCCGAGGCACTTCAAGAGAGGCGCAAGAACCCTCAAAATGGTCACCGGCTCTCGTGAAGGAAAAAAACCGCTGCCTTGCGGGTAGACTTTTGAGTCAAAGGCTCCGGGTGGGGTCCCCTAAGCCAACCCCCTACTTCGGCCTTGGCAACCGGGTAGTATGTCGCCTTCAACAAGAACCATGAAACCTACATTTTTCTTTCATCATGTACCCTCTTCATGGTATACTTGTTGGCACATCGTCTGTAAAGACTTGTGTAATAATAATAATAATAATAATAATCCATTAAATCAATATAGAGCTTGATTTTTGTTTCGTTCGAAAGCGTTAAATCAACTGACCAGGGTTCAAAACACGAAATAGAAAGCAATGAACAATCAGCAGCTGGCCAGATAAAATGCTCCGCCCACGAGACAAGCGGCAATTTTGTTAGTGATTAAGGTACCTTCATTCTCTGTGATTATCTCGCTTTTAGAACCAGTTGATCGAATTAGCTGAAACAGTTTTCGGATGTTATCCGAATTGCTAGATACCTTCATTTCCTCAACTTTTTGCGACCTTAACGCTTCTCTATTTGATCGAATCCTACGCTTAAGATCCTTTCGGATGTGTCTTCGTTCTGTATTATATTGTGGGCCAGGAGTCCTTCGTTTTTCTTGCACTATTCGAAGGGTAGCCTGAGAGATCCAGTGGGGAATTCTGTCAGGGATGGAACTACCACATGCCGATTCCGCGGCATAGTAGATTGCTGTTGCAATCGCATTCCACTGCAGCGTGATAATTTGGGAAAACGTAGTTGGGAGATTATCTACTAAAGCGCCGCGATAGATTTGCTAAATTGCGGGATCAGAAAGCTTCTCTAAAAATATGCGCTTAGAGATGACTGTCTTTGGACCAGAGAATTTTAATGTAAATCTCGATTGAAGGAGCGCGTGATCAGAATCCACGCTAGTGTTCCAGAAAGAGCGACAGTCCTTAATGCAGCCTCTCCATCTAGCGCGGATGGCGAGATGGTCAATTTGTGTCAATGGCTGATCATCGTTAGGCGAACACCAAGTTGCACACTGCCGCTTTTTATGCCTGAACGAAGTGCTACTAATAAATCGTGTGTGCTGTGCACATAGGCGAAGAAATCGTTCACCACTATCTGCCCACCGCGCATCGAAACTGAATGAACCACCGAGTTGTGGCTCAGTAACATCTAGGCGACCAAGTTGAGCAAGATAATAATATCAGAACTCTTTGCGCGTCGTAAGAGGTAACAGAGTTCGTCGCAGAAGATACCTTTGCTGTCATCAGTGCTACTATTAGTCGGAGTATAAGTGGCTACTACGAACAAGCAGCGCTTCCTTTGAGTTTGGGAAGTAGTTTTGTCGAACGGCACACATCCTGCTATTGACGGGAATCCAGTCTAAAAGTGAGCTTTCTGCACGCCAACTAAGAACTATACCTACACCCGCTTGGCCTCCGGAGGAAGCAAAAGAGTCACAGAGCAGCGCAAAAAGTAGTTGGTACGCAAAATGTCTGACGTCCATCATCATCATCATCATCATCATAGCAGCATTACACCAGTAGTAGGTACTGAGTGCTTAACTGCAATAAAACCAGGGCATTCAACATCATAAAAATGGGAAGGATGTGACCGAAAAAGCGACTGAACCTGTAGGTACAGATCGAATACCGGGCGAAGATAGAACGCGAGCAAAGCCTAAAATATGATAAGAAGACAGATGACAAGTGGCAAGGATCGGCAGCACCGGAGATAGAACAGCTGAGAATAATCCGTTAGAACTTTAGGAAGATATGAAAACCGTGAAAGGAACTGCGGCGGTCAATGATTTTATAAGCCTCCACATGATTACGATGAGCAATCCAAATAGCATAACCTAATTGAAGATCTGCTTTGAATCTAAGGAACTATAAAATTTGGTAACCTTCATAACGAGCTAAGGTAAACTACATAACAAACATTCGAAAACAATGCACCATTCGGCACTGTTGATAGAGAATAGAAACAAAAACAGAGTCCACGAAACAGAACAAACGCCGATTAATTGATGGATAAAAGATGTGTGCACAATCGCAGGTGGCGTAGAATAACATGTGGCGTTCGGGCTAGTAGAGAGACGCAGAAATGGTAGCAATTTTGAAGTGAATACCTTGATGTCCGACGGGATAAAACTGGGATATAGTGTGTCCCAGCTATAGGTTGATAAATCAAAGGCGTGGGCAATCACGAAAAAGAACCTAATTCCAGGTGATTATTGATGCGTAGCCGTAAACACCAACAGGTTGAGCTGGGATAAGTAGATTACCAGGTTGTTGAAGTGCTCACCACACTTTGTGTTCAAACACAAGTTGTGAGCAAGGGGGAGTATATAAAAATGAAATTCAGAGTGAGCTCCCTACCAATGTAGTAAACAAATGTCAGTTACGATCAAGTTTGATTAGGTATTCATAAAATAAAACCCTGGAATCAGGCAAGTTGCCTATGAGTTATAGAGCGCACGTGGATTGAGTTGGCGTCAAGCTGCCCAGGCCTTGACAGATACAAACAAGGATAATGGCAGCGAGGCTCCAGCCAATTCCCACGCGCAGCTCATTACGAATGGCAAACATTCAATCTGCACATGTAAAGCGTTCGATGTAGTCTAACCTCTACCGACTTGTGACTAAGACGATGGTGTTTCAGCCTACACGGAGAGACATTTTGCTTAATTACATGTCCGTGATTTCATGGATAGTTACATTCAAACAGCAGGCAAAGAGGGCGCTAAAATATTTTAATGCCAGAGGCTAAAGTGAAAAACATTTTCCAAATGTCATACACCGTGCTTCCATCATACGACTGGCGCCGGATAATGTACCAAGCAATGCTCCAATCGTATCCTGGGCAACCTGACAGTATCTTAGCCTACGTGCAGTCTCTGACTGTGCGGCACTTTGCTTGGATCAGGCTTGTGCTTTCATAGCATACCTCCATACGAAACTGTTGTCCGAGTAGTAAATTAAAAAGCGCAATTATACGATGGAATAAATACGTGATGACTGCAATGCTGACGCGTCATCGAACAGACGACAAATCCGATTGGTTAAAAATGTAAACATGCGAAATGGATTTGACCCGATGCACAATAGCACCCCACCTCTGAGAACACTCACCTAGTTTGTGCTTCATGATAATTTCCGTCCGGTCAATTTCCCAAACATCGACCTCCAGGCTCGGTTCGGCGTTCAGTTTGCCGGGCTTCGGTGCTGGATAAAGTAGCGTGCATGCCAAGCCGTCGGCTTGTTTTTCATGATGATGAACCAAATCGGCGACCGAGGGGAATTTGGTCGACTCGGTCACGAAGTACTATAAACAAAAACAAACAATTCTTTGTTTACGATACGCAAAGCCGGAGTGGGACACGATGCAATGATTGAAGGCTAATTAATATAAAAGCGAAATGGCTCGAA
The DNA here is from genome assembly GCA_013407085.1 of Atriophallophorus winterbourni. NCBI lineage: Eukaryota > Metazoa > Platyhelminthes > Trematoda > Plagiorchiida > Microphallidae > Atriophallophorus > Atriophallophorus winterbourni. The sequence goes on from JACCGJ010003205.1 coordinate 21,368, forward strand.
GGTATAATTAGATAGTCACGGTGAAACGAGATTGATTTTAGAGCATGGTTTGGTTCGTTAAATCCGAACGCGGAATGAATGAATGAATGAAAGCACACGCCTGATCCAGGCAAAGTTCCGCACAGCCAGACTGCACGTGGGCTAAGATACTGTCAGGTTGCCCTGGCCTAGACAGATATGATTAAGAACAAGGAACAGGAAATGGAAATGGCAGTGAGACTCCAGCATGTTTCAGCATGCAGCTCACTACCGGTGGCCGATCAATTTATCACGGTGTTAGCCGCACAGCATAAAGTGCTGCACGATTGCACATCCGTGCATATCCGAACGCGGTCAACTGCTGATGGGGTCCACTTGAAGAAGACGATCCAATGAGTTATGAAGGCTTTCACCATGCATCGGTGGGAACCATATGAATCAAGGAATCCACGTACGAAATCCTTATCCTTATCATCAACAGGGACAGCATTACACCGGAATTAGGTACTGTCAAGGACTAAACAGAAATAACGCATGGCTATTGAAAGATGAAAAACAGTATGATTGCATTGAGGTGATGCAACAGAGAAAACGATCGTCCAACGATCACCTTTAAAAACATTGCATGACCTCTCACAAGCTGGGCTATCTTAAGATCGGATGAGCAATTTGTTGTACTGTAGTGCACAGGTTACAGCGTGTAAAATTGATTTGCACCAGCACTCAGCTGCATGCGGAAACACGCTGAAAATTTACTGCCATTTCCTCTTTTTCCTTATCTGTCTAGGTCAGAGCAAACTTACATGATCTAATCTCACGTGTAGTCTAGTCCAGCTCGAATATTCACCGACACGGAATTGCAATTTTAGAGTATCTCAGTACTGTGCAGGCAACACCGTGCTAAACGGATATCCCATCGGTACTGATCTATATGCGGAAACACGCTGGAGTCTTATTGCCATTTTCATTTGTTATGTGTCAAGGGCTGGGTAAACTGGAGGTATCTTAGTCCACCTGCAGTCTCAGACTGCACAGCTTGTGATTTCATACATACTTATATGAATGCGTGTAGTCTATGACAGAGCGACACTTTATCTGAATCCGGGAGGTCGTAGTGGTGGTATACAGAATGACAGTAGATAGCAATGGTTGACCAGAGAGAGAAATCAGTTAGATGAGTACGTAAGCATTTACAGACGGACAATTACAACAATCATTTGCCGTGCTTCTACTAATGAACTTTTAGGAAATGCCTCATAAGAACTATCCACCTTCGTCTACCAGACAAGCTAATTCACAGAAAACGGGGAACTTTATCTGTCCTCATTGTGTTCCATCGCAATGAGGCAAACGCAAACACAACTGTCGGAAGGAAGATTGTTCCTGGGTAAACAGACATGATAATCAATGAATGACAGCCACTTTGTTACCATGGCTACTAGGAAAGATTCGAAGGAATTGGGGAAAAACAATTCGCGTTTCACATCTTGGAAAGTAAAATAAGTTGGAAATGGATGCCTAAAATGAAGAAAAATCGGAGACGAAGCAATTAATCAGGTATACAACTTCTTGAAGACTGGAAAAAGGTAGTCAACGAGTAGTGAGTATGCTGTCAAGTAAAGTGGCGAGAATGTATGCTATGCGGCAAGACAGTAAAGGCCACAAAGAAGGTCTCCTATCGATGTCACAAGACTCGTTCATAATAGTTGAATGAATTTGTATTTCATTCGAGGTGCGGGAACTTTATCTCAGTGTGTCTGTGCTCATTTATCTATGCACGGCTATTTGAGATTTTCTTCTCATGGTGTTGATAAGCTTTCAACACTTCGTCGACATCATCAATATGGACAGCATCACATCGGTAGCGAGAGCCGAGTGATCAACTGGCATACGAACATGGCAGGTTGAAATCCTAAACAGATGGGGAAAGGTGGGACTTGAAAGATGCTGCACTTGAAGAAGATTAGGCACAGACAAACTGGGATGAGATGACTACACCTCGAATCAAACACGCATTCAATCAGGTTTTGTAATGTGATGATGTAATGCTAACTCTGCTGATTAGGTGTAGGAAGTATTGTGACATGCGGGGTGGGAAAGTCGACCAAGCCTTTCGATGTGTATAACAGTTTCACTCCAACACCATCAAGCATCAATTTGGCAGCAACTCAAATTTATACGTGGAATCCTGCTGGGAAGTGGGCCGAAGCAAAACACAAACGAACGATATGAAAAGGAATCGTGTCATGAGAAACAAGGGCGGGTATAAAACGAACATTAAAACCAAACAACAGTAGCGATCGCGCATGTGTATTACATTTTCTTACCAAACTATTATCATCTCGGTTGATCCGATAATGATAGATGCGGCCCTCGTATCGCAGGCTGATGGTCAACTGGCCAGGTTCGCTTTCAGATTCTCGTACGAGGAAGCTTCCCGTGATCCCACTGTTCAATAAATATTCAGCATATGCTCGTTGTATGGCCCCGTGATACCATTTTTCCAAGTCCAGACCAAGGCCACTGAGACTGGCTTGACTGCCATGTCCACTGGTAGCACGGCTATTGCTTTGTTGGAAAGTCAATGAGGTGGCGTTGCTGGTGATGGCATGGTGAACTTGCGGAACGGAAGTGATATAATTCGAAGGGACCCAGCCGCGTTCACCGGTACGAAGACATTCAACGTCAGCCCAATCTCCATCAGAGCTATATCCAAAAAGACGGAGCTGGTCATCTGCAAGATACAAACGAAGTTTGACCAGAGTTGTCGTTATAGTAAGCAAAATAATGTGATGATCGCTTCACTGAGAGAAAATGTCCGCATCAGTCATTCAATTGAATGGTGACATTGCAGCATACGTTTGTTTACTCCATTTCCACTGTTTAACGACTTAAGGAACTGGACTTTACAGTGGCTTCAGAGTCTGACTTTAGTTACTACTTTCCCACGGTTCGAAGGCTCAATCAATCAAATCGTAATGCCCAAACATGATAACGGCCAACAATCGGAAACCTTGTGCCCAAGTTCAGAGGAAGTGAGTAACGAAAGAGTTAGTCGTATTCGAATTGCCACTGTGGAGGTCTGTCATCCCAAGGTTCCTATACCATAGTCACGTGATAATTACTATTACGACCACAGATATTCGCGGAAACAATAAAGAGTAGTACTCATAGAAACGCTAACACGCAGTGATGCGAGGGTCTACACAATCCGATAGATAGTATGTAATTTCAAATTCTATCAGCTTGTCGGAACCGTGGATTGAAAATTAGAAACGCAGAATAGTGCAAACGACATAGAAATAGCTAAGCCCTGGGGACAAGATAAGAAGAGGGATACCGCACAATAAGAATGCGAGGATTCCTCTGCAGTAATCCAGCACGTGTGGCGAACAGTGTATCCCGGGTCACCGGCAGATTATTGCACACGTCACGCACCGGTTCCAAAGGATGTCATAGCCGGGGGTGGCAGTGGGGATAAGCTCACACTGTTTATAAAATGCTCCCATATGGCACGCGTCTCAAATAGCCTCTGACAACCAAGTCCAGCTTCTGGCCTGCACGAGTGGCTCTCCGAGCCCGGCGGAACTGCTTCTACCAACAGGAGAAGGGGCGAGTGACTGGCGCCCGAAAACCAGTTTGCTTCGGGTAGATGGAGCTCGTTAGCCTGGGATGGCATTTCATATAAGGAAAGGAAAACCCTGATTTTAAACCTCCGCTGCCTTGCGGGATACCCGATCGCGGGAACGGCTTCGGGAGAAAACCCTGAGGAAAAACCTGGAACAGAGTCTGGTAGACGGTTAGTTGGTGCACCACCTCTTTCTGGCAACTCCCTGCTGCCTTGCAGGTCGCACTTGGTTGTGAAAAGGCTAGAGAAGCTGACTCGAACAAACGCCGAGTGGTGCTGGGGACGCCGCTTTGTACCCAAATTCCCAGGGCTCTTCATTGTAGCCGACTCATCCTCCAGGAGGAGATAGTCGCACACAAGTAAGTACAAGTAAGTACGTCACGCACCGGTGTACTTTATCAGGTTACGAGAGATCCCGTTGCGTACCTAATCATCAACCATGCCGATGAAAGTCAAATAAGTTCACATATTTTAATGGATACAATCGGTTTTTGATTCTACCATGGTATCCGAGCAATAAAAAATTTAAGAACGTATGGTATTAGTGAGCTGTTTGTTGCAGAAAGCCAAAAGAATCACCACGTGGAATGCAAACATCGATGTTTAACTGCCGTATAGCCATAAGAAAATAATACCCAAATAGTTGGGTACTTGTAAGCTACGGGATGGTCAAATAATGTGTAGTAGATCAGCATCAGTTTGGAAACCCGTTAGCTTGAACTCGTACGTCGCATCAATTAAAATGTTGAGGATAATTTTGTGTTAAAGACTTATATTAATATGTGGATTAGCAGAGAATCTTGTAAAGTTTGAGATCCCGTACCTGGGTCAATCCTAAACTGATATCGGAAAACAAAATTAGTATTAATTACACGTATATCCGGAAAAACTATCCGGAAAAAAATAGGGACAGCAAGTCTTCCACACGAAAATGCATAGAGCTGCGTCTCATATAAAAGATGTACAGGTGTAGGAACTTTATGAAACAGAAATGAAATGCGCCGAACCTTGAGATGCGTAAAATATAACCTGCTACAACTGTGGAGACAAAGCAAGTAGCATATGCTACAAAACATTTTAACACTTGAAATGCATTCACACGTGATGCGCAGTAAAAACGAACCTTTCTCAATTGATATTTGCGAATGTATTTCAAACCCAGCAACAGCATCGAAATCATACAAGGCCAGCAAAAGGGGTTCCAAGCGAGAGCCGGCTGCAAGTATGTCCCGTGAAAGGCCTTTGGAAAAATGACCTACAATAAAGTTACAATAAAAATGAGTAAAGCAGTTAAGAAAACAAAACACGGGATAGCAATAATATTATCAGTCAACCGCCGTGAAGCCCGATCGTGCAGATTTAATACGAGAAAGAGTTTCGATGCACCTTCTCGATTTAGAACTAATGGCGAGATCGTCAAATTGGATGCAAAAATTATTACTACGAGGCGCAGGCAAGTGTCCATTTCGGTTTAAATAATACTGACAATAAACAATTAATAGCGAAGGCAAAAAACGTGGAGGATAATCTTTAGGCTAAAGTGGGATTGCACATTAGATACATCTGGGCGGTATAGTTAAACATTCATGTTCCCAATTAGAACAGCAACGTTGGAACCTTTTCGACATCGCAAGAGGGTAAGATTGGGCGGATAGGAAGATAGAGAATTAAAGAGAAGGTAAAAAGAGTAAATATATTCCATTTGTATGTATGTATGTATGTATGTATGAAATAGCAAGCCTGGTCGAGGCAAAGTGCGAGCAGTCAGAGACTGCACAAAGGGTTAAGATATTGTTAGATATAAGAGATGAAACTTAAAACTTATAATATTAGTGAGACTCTACCGTGTTTCAGAAGGCAACTTCGAACAGGTGGCATGTCTATTTAACTCAATTTTAGCCGCGCAGTACATAAGCGCTAAATGATTATAAATCCGTGCTTATACACTCTATTTACGAGGTACCGAACAGTTAATTATCATTACCATCTCAGATTGCAGTACTTCTGTTGCTGTAATTTCACCTCGATTGGCTTTGCATTCCAGTCTGAGTCTAGGTAGCCCGACAGTATCTTAAATTCTGTGCTCACCGTCAGGGAAGGAAATTTGCTCAGGTCTTGAGATACTATGCAATCTTATAAAACTGGAGCTAAAATAAGTGGACTTCCGTGGTCCTCTTGTAAACACTGGTAATAGTGTAGCGAGATTATGTGTGGTTAAACACCGTGCGTGAAAACATTCTTATGGTTAGAGCTTTGATTTCATGATTCTTGAATCTTTAGACGATTGTATCTCCGTAAACGTTTACCTCGCGATACTGGCGGCTGGCTATGAGGGGGAATAAGCCGGCTTCGTTGATCGTATGGTACGGTATGAAAGCACAAGCCTGATCCAGTCAGAGACTGCACGTGGACTAATATGTATGTATGTATGTATGTATGAAAGCACAAGCCTGATCCAGGCAAAGTGCCGCACAGTCATAGACTGCACGTGGGCTAAGATACTGTCAGGTTGCCCAGGCCTAGACAGATATGAGGAAGAAAAAAGAACAGGAAGCCCAGGCCTAGATAGATATGAGGCGGAAATAGAAATAGAAATGATAGCGAGACTTCAGCGTGTTTCAGCATGCCGCTCACTAACGTTGGCCAATCAAATAGTACGATTTTAGCCGCACAGCACAGAAATGCTGCATGATTGCAGATCCGTGCTTCGGGAATGACCCGAGTCACGCCATCCATTCGAACGTCGTCCCAGAGTTCACACATTCACACACACTACTGAGTTGGTTTAACGTAGGACGTTGTCAAACTATCGCAATCTTTGGCACTATAATGAACAAATTGCAGTTTCTAACCCACCATTATAGCTAAACGATATATGTTTCTCAAACATATAGTAAAATGTGCGTGCGCTTTTTCAACAAGAAATCCATCGCGGATGACGCGTAGTACCCAAAAACGACTCTTCGGATCCGCTCTCCGCTGCTTTATATGAAATTACTACATGGTGAGACGAGAGATGCCTATCTTTAAATCCTGAAAAAATGTACTGAACTTGTGTTCACTAATCTGCGTGGCGAACGTCGCGAAGCAATTCGCACTTATCTTTCTTTATGTATAATTAAGTTCACAGACCTGACTAAAGGGAAATACGTCAAGTATCTAGGCGTCACCATATCCGACGACCTTACTTGGGCCCATCATCTAAATACTCTACTTACTAAAGTTCTTAGGCTTTATTTCTATGATTTTCGTCTTCGTTCTCTCGGCGTTGAGTCTAAGCTAATTTCTCACTTCATATTTTCTTGTATATTACGACATATTCAGTATCGCCCACCAGGTTTTTTCCCGCACTTCTTTTAAAACACTTTGTATCGCTGAAACGTTGCATTAGGACCGTATCGCGCGCAAGTCTAATCCTTATGAAGATGTTCTTCTGAATCAACATTTTCCACTTGCGATCGGCTTATAAATACTATACTTAATAACATTTCCAATCCGCTGCATGAGGATCTCCTTAAGAATCAAGCTGTTGCAAAAACTCGATCAAAGCATGTTATACTTCTTTCTAGGACGTCTTCATATCAGAGGTCACTTATCCTATTTTCTTCATGATACCTTTGTCACAAGGAACTGCTTATTGAACAATTACGGCCGAATTTTTTTCTTTAATATCATGGGTATATTTTGTGTGAATATTTTTTGATTTTTATGTGTAATTCGTATAGAATTGTTGTTGTTAAAACTACCCTAAAGCTAAAAATTCGAAAATGTTCGAAAGCTTTGTTCTTTTTCTTCTTAAAAACTTGATGCCGCGTATAAGAGACATCTAAGTTTACGATTTTCCGGGAAATCTGAATGACACTGCGATCGACAATAATGATAAAAATAATAATTATCAATATATTTTGGTGTTCACATCCCTTATTATCTGTAGTCAATTTATTAGATATCTACATAAAGAACACGGAATAAAACTGACTAGGAAATCTATAGGTTATTACAAAACTATAGCACCGATCTATGTCGCCAAGGCAAATAAAATGTACATATAAAACACGATTGTGGGAAACCCAAAAAGTTTGTTCTACTTTGTGAATCAGATATGCACTTGGTATTCCATGCCTCGTCAGCACAAACGGTCTCGCATTAACCGCTTAGAAAGCTGCAAATGTTTTGTCCAAATACTACGCTTGCGCAATCGCGCAGACTTCTGTACTGTGCAAATAACACCGTAATATATTGATTTGCCACAAGTAGTGAGCTGTATGCGAATACACACTGGGGTCGCAATACCATTTCTATTTTCCTTTCCAATATCTGTCCAGGCATTGTCAACCTGAAAGTATATTAGCCCAGGTGCAGTCTTTGAATATGCGGCACTTCGCCTGTATCAGGCTAGTGATTTCATATACATGTACACTCCGATTATCAAGCCTACGTATCCTCCCACTCAAACCTACTGCCTCCTTCAAACTAAACACGAGAAATTCCAGAAACAATTTTCACCCTTGCGCGGTTCATGGAAATCATAGGGTGTTTGTGACAATACTCCCAGCCATAACTCGACAGCATCCATCCCAAGATCGTAAAAGTAACTATATTTAACAGATCTCATCTACTTACCACATTTAATGGACTCTGATACAATCCCCAAGGAGTGGAAGAAAGGACGTATCACGTTTATTTTCAAAGGCAGCATCAATGCGGAACACCGCAAACTAACGCGCCATAGAGATTCTATCAGTTAGTTCTAAATTCGTGGAGAGCATAGTCATTGGCCATGTTATTTCCGATTTTGAAATTAATCGACTATTAATCACACATCAAAACGGTTTTTGCTCCAAGCGCTGAAATACTTCCAACTTGCTTTGCGTAAGAGATGGTTAGACGAAATCCATCGTTAAAGGTATTGATGAGGATGAAATATTCCTGAATTTCTCGAAGGCGTTCGACCGAGTTGATCATGACGTATTTTTATAAGCTCACTTCTCGCTGCGTAAGGCTATCCTTACTATCTTGCGCAAAATGCTTCCTTCGTGAGTGTTTTTTCATTGTACATGTGACTGTTACTCACACTGCTTTCAGATCAAGTGCGGTCTGCCACGACGCTTCGTTCTTAGTCGCCGAGTTTTCGTTATTTTGATCAATTATATTGGCCAGAACACAATCGTCGTTCCGTCTATTTGCTGACCATGTTATTATCTGGAGCCGACCAACGTCGCCTATGGATTTACATGCCGTAAAAGATGACTTGGACCGTTTATACTGCTGGGCTCCATGATATCACTTCGACTCAACACCATCAAGTGCACCGTTCTCCACATCGCAGCGTGCAGTAAATCTGTGCTCTGCAGTTAACATCGTGTCAAATTTATTTGTCATTGGAAGGAAGCTGAATGCAGAAACACTTCAGTCTCAATGCCATTTTGCTTAGATTTTTCCCATATGTCTAGGCTTGGGCAACCTGACAGTATTTCAGCCTACATACAGTCTATGACTGTGGTTGAATCAGGCTTTTTCTTTCATACATCATACACATATCCGGATTCGACCCATCGGTTCTTACCGTTTGGGCACCACAGTAATACATTGCGCAGGACAAGAGAAAGATCTGTGTCATCATTCAGACTGATCTCAGTTGCACTATATAATGCATCCGACCACACTTGGAATACGCAGCACAGGCTTGGCAGCCTTAGCTTCCAAAAAATTTATCTCACCCGAAGAAAACCAATCGTTCTATGAAAAAGCTAGCCAGTATGGTATGAAAGCACAAGCCTGATCCAGGTGCGCAACGTGTCTTATAAGGACAGGTTACCCAGTTTAGATATATTTTGTCTCACTGTGGCATGATACTCGCCCACCGGATCTTGACCGACTCCTCCAAACCATGCAGCTACTTATTAGTTTCTCTCAGAGCACGCATCTCTGAGGTTATGAGCCCAAATTAATATACCAAAAGAGCAGATTTGATAGTCACCTTAAATTTTCCCCGTTAGAGTTGGCGATCGGTGGAATGCTCTCCCATGCTCACTTTTAAAATCACTTCCCCACACCTTTTCAGAGTCTCATTGATTCTCACTTCCAACAAATCTCTTAATCCTAAAAAACATTTAACTTGTAGACTCTCGCTCTAATTTTTGGAATACTGCATTACTCCACTCACTCGCTCGTGGCAACGGTGAGGTCTCCTTCTCTGCCAATTGCACTGCTCGTCAGAACTCTAAAAATACTTTCACAGATAATGCTTTTCCATGTGTCAGAATCAGAGTTCCTTATTCAGGCAATTTCAATTGACCATGTTGCGGGAGATGCGGGAATTAGTTGTGTTACGAGATGATGCACTACCCGTCCATTTATCATAAAATCTATTAAAAGTGCAGCATAAACGCTAATGTAGCTTGATATGAAACTAGTAACCACAAACGTTTCCCAAGTTGCTTTTCCGACGCAACAAACCTCGCTACAAGCGTTTCGCTTCATTTACTGTAATAAACTATTGCATTATTGTGCAGACTGAGCTGAGTTAAATATAAATACTATTTGAAAAACTTGTATTTGATTTTAATACATTTTTTAAGCTAAACATCGTGAAACATGCAGGTAGCTTGCTCGTGTATTAAAAACAGGAAAAAACACTGTGAAATTATCATAATTAATACAATAATCTGAAGATACAATTAAATAAGTTATTAAAAACATGCTAACCTTGGGCTGTATCTGGATCTTTTCCAGAAATTAAGCGTTTAGAGCGGTCTTTCGAGGATTGACCACCCATCAACCAAAAACAAACATTTTATACAACCAATTTCGAATTTAGCTCCTTTTAAGGTCCAGTCAAGGCTAATATTTTTTATTTCAGTTCAGTTCAGTTCAGTTCAGTTCAGTTCAGTTTGCACAGGACTGTATGTGGCTAACGAGCCAATCGAGCGTCCAGATTTCTTTCGCGGTGGAAAGCTGCGGAAAGCGCCCAACCACTGCCAAATGGTCAATCCTTTTCCTCCTCCGTGTGGAACCTCTGATGGTCGTAAGACTAGGAAGAATGTAGTTGAGGAGCACCGCGCTATAAACGATGCACTGCCAAAAGGTAATTTTCTTTCTTCTCTGTTTGCAATCTCTCGATTGATCGCGGTGCCAGCGCTGTAGTGTAGGATAGTCAGTAGGACATCAACGCGTCAATAATCGATGCTGGAAAAAGAAAAGGCAGTTTCTCCTCACTAACACGGTGAGACGTCAGATGATGGAGAATAAAAAATAAGAAGATGCTCTAAAATTGCTACAATGAATAGCGAGCAAAATGGAGGACAACCTAAGCATGGTGATCATGCGATGTAATCAGAGAATAACTTAACCCAGTCACGGTCTAAACCATGCTTGAAAGTTGAGACGGAACTACAGGAGATAAGTTCTTCAGGAAGCTTGTTCCAGAAGTTGACCACCCTGAAGCTGAAAAAGTTTTTCCTAGAATCTAGTCGACATCGTTCCTTAGCGAGCTTGAGTGCGTGTCCGCGAGTGCCCAGCTTAGGACTTAAGGTAAAGATGTCATCTGGATTAACGCCGCTTGCCCTTTAATAAGATCTTAAAGGTTTCATCAACTACCTCTCAAACGACGACGCTTAAGAGAGAAAAGACCCAGAGCCAAAAGGCGATCAGCATAACTTTTCCCACGCTGACCCTCAATCATGCGTGTTGCTAGTCGCTGGACGCTTTCAAGTCGAATGATATCCTTCTGGTAGTGAGGACACCACGCCTGGACACAATATTCCCAATGCGGCCTGACTAACGCCTTGTAAAGTGGCAGGAACACGTCAGGACTTCTGCTGGAAATCACCGACTTCAACCGAAAGAGCACATTGCGTGCACGTTGCGC